>BLBF01019518.1:0-14854 GCA_015471245.1 Laticauda colubrina
GCTTAAACCATTTCTAAAAGTTTCCACCAAGACTTTATTAAAAAAAAAGAAATGAAGCAAGTGTGTGAATCATAAATAGACTTTATTAACAACAAACTATAAGACAAAAATGAGTCTCTGGCACTCCTCTTGGTCGCTCAGTCTCAGGGGTGAAGGGTGCAGGTGCTGTGGAGGTGGCTGGTGCTGGAGTGCTTGTCATCAGCTCCTCCAGAAGCAGAAGCAGCAGAAGACCCAGCCCCAGAAGAGCGAGCCCATGCTGCAGAAGCCCCAGCAGAACCAGAGTGAGGGCCAGGGGGCGGGATGGTAGCCCTGTCCCTCTTGCCAGGGCTGGCAGCAGATGGCTGAGGCTTGCTGTGCTTCCGCATGGTTGTGGGGTTGCTGGCTGGCAGGGAGTCTGGCAGGAACCAAGGCTGGCAGGGAGGCAGGCAGCAAGGCTGGCAGGCAGACATGCAGGCAGGGCAGGCAAGGCAGTCGATGTGTCCGGCAGCAGGTCTTTCCTCTGAATGGCGACCTGCTTCCGAGCTGCTTCTGTTATATCCACGGGGCTGACGCAATGCATCCTCCCCGCATGCGCAATTAACGCCAGGCATCCGCTAGGCTTCCGCTGTGCATCCGCTTTATCCGTTCAGCGTCCGCTCTGCATCTGCTGTATCCGTTCCGTGTCCACTTCGCTGAGGCCCCCCGGAAGCCCTGTGGATGTGCCATCCGCTCCCATCCGCTGGGCTTCCGTTCCGCATCCGCTTTGCATCTGCCCTGCTTCCTCCCCGTCTGTGTTATCCGCTCTGCTTATGCAAATTTTTGCCCCTTTTGAGAGCGGATAACAACGGATGTAACATTTTGCTCGTCCGCTGTGTCCTTTTTGCATCCGTTGGCCAGTGTGACATGGGCTTTAATAGGGGAAAAAAACTTGTATTGCCTTATGCATCTTACTCATCAGTAGTAGCAATTGTAATAGCAATTTTTGTTTTAGTATCTGCAACATGTGGCACACTAGAAAAGCCTCTGATTGTGTCAAGCAGATTGTTATGAGAAAAGGCATTCTTTTAGTAACTTGATCCCAAGATTGCTAAAAGCAGTAAGTTGGCCAGAGAATATCTCTCCTATATCTCTAAGATCTTTCTGTCCTATGCTTATGCTGGCTTAAATCGTTTGCCTTCTTGGCTGCCATACGTTGACTTTATTACCTGAATCTAGTATTTTTGAAAGGTCATTCCATTCAGGTACTTCCATAATTTTTTATGTACAACATAATCAAAGGGTTTATTCAATAGTTAAATTTATGTTTATGTGCATATATAAATATACATTAAATTAAACTGAAGCACCAAAATGTGCATAGATATAAGTGCAACAAGAAGGCTTTACAATAAAAAGGTCTTTCATAAAAATGTCTTCCCTGCTGTCCCGTTGCTCTCTAATTTTGTGTACCTTTACCTTTTTTGGAAATGTTAAGTGAACTTATGATAATTAGTGGTTCAACTACAGAGGCAGTCTCTCTTTAGCAAAGGGGCCAAATGTAAACAGCCAGGTTTCTCTGTAAAAAGTAATGTGCATCATTTGAAACACATAGCCAGGTTCCAGGTGACTTAAGGATGAATACAGGCAGTCCTTGACTTACAACAGTTCATTTAGTGACCGTTTGAAGTTACAATGCCATTGAAAAAAGTAACGTATAATTATTTTTCACAGGACTGTTGCAACAACCCCATGGTCACATAATCAGAATTCAGAGGCTTGGTAAGTGATTCATATTTATAATGGTTGCAGTGCCCTGGGATCATCTTTTGCTCTTCTGACAGGTGAAATCAATGGGGAAGCCAGATTCATTTAACAATTGTACTGCTACCTTAACAACTGCATCTTAACAACCGTGGCAAGAAAGGTCGTAAAATGGAGCAAAATTCACTTAACAACTGTCTCACTTAGCAACAGAAATTTTGGCCTCAGTTATGGTCATAAGTCAAGGACCTTTGCAGGACTTTAAAACTGCAGCAGAAAAATACACCTGGAGGTCACATTAGTAATAGAAGTAGGATCAGAGCAACAATTGTGCATTCCTTCTATAGAAAGAATTTTGCACATCTGTTATGGTGACAGAAAAACTGCCCCGTGTGAATAAGCCTTTTTTCCCCCTAAAATGTTAATAAATAATACTTATCATCTGATGAAGAGTTTTTAGAAAGTGAAATGTTTCTAATTGCGATACGTGTCAATTAGCCTAATACAGTTTTGCTTGCTTGGATTTTCTCATTGTGGAACCACTCAGATGCATTAGGATTCCCAAACAGCTCAAGCTACAAGTTACCAAGTCATAACATATTCCAGGGAGAAGCAAATCTGGCATGACTTTGGATTGTCTTTCCTGGAACCAAGGCATATTTTACATTTTTTTTTGACAGGTAGGGCTTTTAGGTGCTCAATTATAACTTAGAAAGGGACATTTAGACCAACCAGTCCAAGCGCTTTGCTGTTTCTGACCAGGGAGGCAAGGAATGTTGAGGTCCCATCCCCTAAGGAGGTACATCTGGCAGGACTCCATGTTGGCTCCATTCTTTTGGAATATTATCACTTGAGAAATTAGTCTAACCCCTATTATGACACTTTTCATAAGGCTCTAAAAACTTGGTTTTGTAAGCAGGCCTGGGGAACCCAGAAGGGGGATGGAATCTATCAAAAGACTTATTTGACTGTGTATTGTCTAGAGTTTATCTGTTGTATTTTCTATATTGTGTTTTTATTGTTTGTAAGCTGCCTAGAGTTGCTGATATGGAGTAGGAGGCTCTCTACATTTTATAAATAAATATTCATGATGGCAAGCATATCCAACACTCTTTCCCAATGGGCCGATATGAGAAAACTTTCTACATTGAAACTATCCGTTATAAATCCTGGGTGCTACAGAATCATTAAACTGAAATGTGCCACTGGTGAATTTGCCCGCTTCTTTGACTACATTTTGGTACAAGAACAAGACCCGAGTAAATATTTCAGAATGATTTCCCCAGTTCATTTGGACTTATTTTCCATTCTATTCAAACATTAATTCTAAAACTATTATACAGTCTTTTAAAAAGTATAGAATTATGATTTTTAATTTACAAAATATGCCTCAACAATGTGTTGCTTTGGAAATGAGCATGGACATGTTCCCTGCCCTATGAATTGTCACAAAGAGCATTTTATAAGAACATTTTTTGAAAGCCACAAATCTCATTTGGAAATGGGAGTTATTCAAAAATAAATGAAGTCAAAATGTTGTCCTTTTTATACTCCCCATCCTCCAAGACTAAGTCAATTCTATTTTATTACAGTAATGTTTCTTACGGTGTGTCTTAATGTAACAGCTGCAAATACATCAATTATTTTTTAAAAATAATGATAAACTTCACTGAAGTGCCAACTGATGTGAAGGCACTGGAAATCACTGTAATGTGTTGTAATGTGTCCCATCTCAGGCATAAAGCCAGCGAAATAAACTTGAGGCAGACATCTTATTTTAGTCCGGGAAGAAGGCAAGCTTAAATGTTTCCCAGCAACACTCCTTGAGAAGACTCCTCCGTGCCTTATATCATGACCACATCACTAATGAAGAAGTCCTACAAAGATCATTTTTAGAACACCTATCAAGAACTCTGAATGAAGACCGAATACACCTTGTTTGTCATATTTTTTGCATATGCCTAATAGACTGCCATGGTAAAAACTGAAGTACATTGGATACCTACTAGAAGAAAGGGAAACCAAGGCCAGCCTTGGTAAGCTTGGCACCAAATACTTCAGGAAAATCTTAAGTTTATTGATAGCAATGGCAACAGCACTTAGACTTATATACCGCTTCACAGTGCTTTACAGCCTTCTGTAAGCAGTTTAGGGCAGTGATGGCTAAGCTTTTTGGCACCAAGTGCCCAAACTGCATGTGCACACCCCCAAAATACAATGTGTATGCATCCCCCACGCATGAGCCCCGCCCCACCCAAGCACGCATGTCCCCCATGCACATACCTTGCCCCCGAGTATGTGTATGCATCCCCCACATGCACCCCCCGCATGCCTCTGCCCCCCCCATGCATGTGTGGCAGAGATCGGTGGGAGGCACACATGCATGTGTGGCAGAGCTGAGCTGAGGTGACAGCTTACGTGCCCACAGAGAGGATGCCACCTCTGGCACGCTTGCCATAGGTTCACCATCATGGGTTTAGGGTCAACATATTGTTCCCAACAATCTGGCTGCTCATTTTACCGACCTCGGAAACAGCCTGAAAACTTGCTAAAGCCCCAGTCCCACTGCACTAACGGATGCAAAGAGGATGTAAAACGTTCAAAAAAGCTTGCCATCCATTGGAAAACGCTATGCATCCGTTGTGTACTCATTGCATACGTGTTTCATACGCTCTATCCGTCGAGCATCCATCCACTGCAATTTCATCCATGCAAGAAGTTTTGAGCTGCACAAAACTTTGTGAACGGATGAACTTTCCGCTGTTGTACGATGTAAATCCGTGACATCTGAGCAGCAAACGTTCTATGTCCGTTTATCATCCGTTAAACGTCCGCTGTATCCTCTCTGCATCTTCTGGGCATCCCCAACTCACATCCGTTGCAGCTGAAAACGGAAAGAGGGAGGAAACAAAAGGTACACAGAACGTCTACACAGTGTTAGTAGCACAGAAATAGAAAGGATGCGCAGTGAATGGTTTGCATCCGATATACATCCGCTAGGCTTCCTATGGACATCCGTTTAACATGCCCGCTACATACTACCCACGTCCGTTCTTTTCCGTTGTTTATGCACATTTTCACCACTTTCTGGAGCGGATGACAACGGATGGAGCCACCCCCGAAATTTTGCTCGTCCGCGGTGTCCTTTTTGCATACGTTTTGCGTCCGTCGGCCAGTGGGACTCAACCTTAACCAATGTACTCTGCACAGGGGAAGAAGGAGGAAGGAGGCAAGGGCAACTGTAAAACAGCAGGGACTTGTGCCACCAATCTACAGTGATTTAAGGGCCCCCCAAAATTGAATAAATAGAAGCTATACAAACAAAAGCTCTATGATGTTTACGTTTAAGAAAGTGTTTTACATGAATACTGTTTTTAAAATACTGTAACACTCGTGTATTATACGTGTTATACCGTTATATGAGAACCCAGATTGTTGGGGGTAACATGCTGGCTCTGTAAACCGCTGAGAGAGCCCTGAAAACTAGTATATAAGTCTAAGAGTTATTGCTATACAATCCACATTTTCTTTCTTCCACTTCTTGTCTTCCAACTCGCTCGTGCTTCTCTTTTTTTTAAAAAAAAGAGAGTTCATTTCTATGGCCGAGAAGACAGAGAGAGGGAGAAAAAAAGCTGCTTTTCTGCTAAATGAAACCGTGAGGAAAGCCCACATCGCCATCCGCCCATACAAAACGCCCGGCCCTGACCCGCCTCTTGTAGCCTCCTCACCCCGGCCATTCTCCGCCCCGGCCTCCTTTTCCTTCCCTTCAGCCTCCACGGCTCGGCGGAAGTGGCTTCCTTCCGAGTCAAGGCGTCAAAAGCGAGCCGCTGCCGGGTTAGATAGAGGAGGCGTGGAAGGCGGAGACTGGCCGGCCGGCCGGAAAGGGTGAAGATGGCGGAGAAAGAGTGAGTGGAGCTCTCGGCGCTTCGGGGATGGGATGGTTGGCGCGGAATGGGATGCGGCGGGAAAAAAGAGAGGAGAAGAGGGCCAAAGGACACGGCAGAAGGGTCGAGGAAGCCCCCGGCAGCCTCGCTATCCTTCGGGGGAGATGGGGGTGTGTGTGTGTGTGTCACATCTGACCTATGCCTTACGAGACATACAGTCTGACCATCCACTTCGCAGTTGGGATGGGGAGAAGGGTTGGCTCGCCCTGGTTCTCGGCAGTGGACGCCGGAGAGCGTCGTGCCAAAGGCGGTGGCGGTGGCCCGGGAGAGCCAAACCCGCTCGGGCAGACAAGCCGGCGTCATCCCGGAGAGTGAATTACGTTGTCTCGCCGAGGTTGTCTGGGAGCGCCGTTCGGAGTTTTGTTTCCCAAGAAGATTGAGGCGAGGTTTTTGGGCTTCTCGCTGCCTGGTCGGCCCTGGTCGTAAAGCGATTTTTATCCTTATGCGTCTTTGCAGACGGAAGCCCCTTTTTAAAAGAGGGCAAGGGCCAGTGGTCTTTTAAGTGCCTTTTCCCATCTGGACCTCACCAAGGTGCATATGCACCTGCCCCGCTTTTCTTTGGGTCAGGTTTCCTCTCCCTCAAAAGTCACCTTCATTTCAGGAATGCAGTACAGGTGGTCCTTGAGTTACGGCCCAGACTTAGGTGGCTAAGTGAAACCTTTCTTTTGCCTCATTTTTAAGACCTTTCTTGCCACCGTTGCTAAGCGGACTGTTGCATTTGTTGAGTTCGTTTGCGTGGTTGCTAAGGGAATCTGGCTTCCCCCCCCCCGTTGATTTTGGTTGTCCGAAGGGCGAAAAAGCTTATCATGTGACCCCAAGACAATACAACCGGCATAAATATGAATCACTTGCCAAGCATCTGAATTTTAATCATGTGACTGACCATGGGGATGCTGCAGCAATCGTAAGTGTTGAAAACGGTCATAAGCCACTTTTTTCAATGCTGTTGCAACTTTGACCTGTTGTTAAATGAACAGTTGTAAGTCGAGGACTACCTGTAGTCTAAATTGCTCTTCACTGTGCTGGTCTTAGTCTTTTTCTCCTTACTCCAAAATCATCAGTCCAAAATCATCCAAAATCATTTTATACACTTTTGGGGTGCATAAAATCTGTCGGCTTTGTCACCTATTCCTTTGGAGACAAATCAATTGACTGCCCTGATTTGCAATGATGCGCGGAGGAAGGAAAGAGTTCAGGAATAGGGATAGCTATTTCTGTCCCTGTATAATTTTCTACCCGCTGATGGAGAGAAAAACTGGTAAATGCTAGGACCAGTCTCCGTTAAACCTCAGGGCTGACTTATGTTCTCTGTTACAAGACTGAATGATTTATTCTCTTTGTATTTCACTTTTACTCTGAAGAGTTCAATTTGCTTTACAAAACTTATTCCATTGTTTCGGGGTCCTGGAGTGGATTTAGAAGAGGAGGGGGTAGGTCTGCAAAGGAAAGGAAAGTGGCAGCTATCAGGATTTCATTTATGTGATCCTGGATTCCTTCCATGTTGACCCACGTGCTAGCTAGACCGTCCACTGAAAGCTATTCTTTGCATTATACTTTTTGCACATGAGTTCCCAAAAGGATTTGGAATTGGTGGGTATAGCGGTCATTGCTTTCTATAATTGTACAGAAGTTTTGATTGTTTCTAAAATTATATTTATGGCTTTTTGAAGCAAAACACTTTCCAAAATAACCTCCCCTTACATATTTATTTTAATTTTTTTTTTAAAAAAATACATATTAGGCTTGTGCCAAAAATCTCCGATGGACTGTGTTTCTTTGCCCAGCCACTTCACTTTAGTGGAAATGTCTTCTGCGCATGTGCAAACAGGAATAAAAAGATTGCCAAAGCCTTAAAAATAACTTTACTGCAGGACTTAAGCACGGGGTGCTTCATTTTATAGAAATGTTTGATGCCTTGTCAAAGACATAAAAAACCTGAGCCTTTTAGCTTTGTTTATTGTGCTTCAGATATCATCTTTCAACTGTAACTATCTAATATTTATTTTATCACCAATTATTTGGTCTTTTTACTTAAGGGATAAAATGGTTGAGAAGCAAAATAACTTTTTGACTAGTAGAACTTAAAACTCTCCATTGGAAATCGTCTGGCTCTCTGCATTTAAAAGCATGCACTATAAAATTCCTGTTAAGGTAGAACTTAACAACCAGATAAGTAATTGAAACTGCCTTAAGCCCATGTCACACTGCACCAACGGATGCAAAGAGGATGTAAAATGGAGAGAAACGCTTGCCATCCGTTGGAAAACACGATGCATCCGTTGTGTACTCACTGCGTCCGTGATTCATACTCTCTATCCGTCCAGCATCCGTCTACTGTGATTGCATCCGCTCAAAAAGTTTTGAGCTGCACAAAACTTTTTGAGCGGATGAAGTATCCAACGCGTCCATTATACATCCGCTATGCATACGGGGAACATCCGTTATACATCCGTCGTCATCCGTTACGCATCCGCTAGGCATCCGCTGCTCATCAGCGCAACTCAAATCCGCTCCAGCGGAAAATGGACACAGGGAGGAAGCGAAACGGATGCGGAACGGACACACAGTGTTAGTAGCACGGACGTAGAAAGGATGAAAGCGGATGCAGCTCGGATATAAAGCATTAAAACGGAAAAAACATTCGTATAAGGGATGTATCTCGGATATTTAGAATGTCTGGAGGATGTCTGGAGGATCCATCTGTTTTCATCCGCTAGGCTTCCGTTGAACATCCATTTTGCATCTGCGCTACATCCTCCCCCCATCTGTTCTTTTCCGTTCTCTTTATGCAAATTTTTGCCCCTTTTGAGAGCGGATAAGAACGGATGGAGCCACCCCCGGATTTTTGGCCATCCGCTGTGTCCTTTTACATATGTTTTGCATCTGTCGGGCGATGTGACCTAGCCTTTAGGATAAATTATCTGTATTTCCCAGAACACTAGCATTCTATTTTGTCATATTATGAACATGGTAATTTAATGAGTCAGCTGTGGGTGATTAAATAATAGGTCTACTCTGCCTTCTTCTTTTACAGAATAATCCCTTCCTTACAAATAGTTCTCATTTATTGACCACTCATTCAGTAGCCATTCAAGGTTACAACAGTGCAAAAAAAAATATTTTAGGGCCATTTTATGAGTATTTATGATGTCCACAGCATTCTCTCAGTCACGTGATTGCCATTGTCACTATGCATGCTCTTGTTCCTGACCCACCCACTCCTTGTAGAAAAGAGAGGAAGGGATTACAAGAAAGGGAGCTGTTTGCTCTTCTACACATTGAAAGCAGCATCCTGTGTTTTATAATATAATACAGTAACTTCATGCAGGATGTCTAATAATAGTGAAATAAAACATGTCTTAGTGTCATGTATGAATTTAGCCAAGGATATCTGTTATATGTATTGGTAGATAAATGTCTCTTCCATCCACCTGGGATTTTAGTTTGTGTACTAAGAAATTAGGTTTTTTTACTATTTGTGATATGATTGCAGTTCATGAGTGCTTTGAACATGTAGCATTCAGGATTGCAAAGTAAACCTTTATTCTAAGCCATTTAAACTTTTTTAGACCACTAGTTACATAAATATTTTCACAAGAGAGCTTAAAGGTGTTATATCAGCACAGTAGAATTCTTCCTTATCTTTGTGCAGTCAACCAAATTTTGTGCAATATTAATGGATTGCATAAGAATAACAAATTAATGCTGATATGTGTTAGCTAATAAACTTTAGCATCGTGTCAGGAATGTCAAAATGGTATTGGATTATAAGTATTTCAGTACTTACATTTATCAAATCTAATATATTTGAATAACTCAGTTGTGTCCTACTAAATAGGGTAATTCTTTATATGGAAGTGAGTCACAATTGAATTTATCACACAATGAATGCCTGGAATTTGAAGCCTTGGAACTTTGTTTTTTTTTTGCATGAATTATTTTATAAGCCCATAACTACTGCAAGCTGATTACAAAAGGAGAACCTATTATAATGCAAGCAAAAAATAATTCTACATCCAAATTTGAAGTTTGCCTGTTTCCACAGTGGATTTTAAATGAAGAACTTACCTTTTCAAGTTCAGCTAATTTTACGAGCCATATTTTTTTTTAACTAAAGATGTAATCAAATGTACAAATTCAACGATTCTGAACAAGGAGATTAACAAATAATTACAACACAGAAAACATATCAAAACAGTTCATTTAAAGAGTACCTGCTTTGGAATGTGAAAATTAAAAGTGACAAATACCTGTTTTTAGTAAGCAGATCATTTCCAAAGATGCAACTAAAATGAACTAATGGAAAGTAACTAGGGAAATTTTGCAGATCAAGATGCTTTTTGTTTGAAATGCTAAAAGTGGAAGGAATAAGGTCAGTCAGCACACGTGACTGGGAAGATCTCTTCATGACAATTCATTGTAAGTTTGTGAAATTCAGATTCCAACCATAATAACATACATAAATCATTGTTTATTCAACAACCTATTTTAGTTGCCTCAGTAATTCCACAGGAATATTAACTTCCATGTCAATTGTTTGATGGTCAGTAGAGATCATATTCCACATTTTCCTTTTCTTTTGTATTCCACTGTCTGGAAGGAGCACATTAGTAATTTAAATGTTAACTGAGAAGATGCTTAAACAGATTACTGTTTAAAGCCTGGTAAATTACGGTTATTTGAAGGTTAGAAGCTGAGAGGCAGAGATACAATCTGAAGTTATATCCAGAGGCCTGTTCCTGTCTGGGACACTGGTGTCAAGTGTGCTCAGAGAAAATATAAGACTTTGTAATTTAAAGCATACACAGTTGAGTATGGATACACTTTCAAAAATGTTTCAAAAAACAGGAATCCCAGAATGCAACAACTATGCCCAGCAAAGTGACATGAAGTCATTAGAATGGTCTTGTTAGTGCTATGCATATCTTGGTACCAAGAAAACAAATAATACCTGTTAAGAGTTCAGATGGGCAACTCAATTCAAACATTCCATATAACTCTTAACATACATATTCATTGTTCTTCCTTCCAGTTACTCGAACCCAGGGACAAGAAACTCATGGCCCGCGGGCTGGATGCGTCATGCATTGGGCACACCCACCCTCGGTTTAGCAAAGGGGGGAAAAGTCGTGATACGTCACATGATCACAACGTGACGCCGCAAGTTTGACACCCTTGCTCTAATCCTATTAATCAGATAAAAGAAGTACAAGTGATGCAATAGGCTGACATTATGGAACGAATTTGGCTTTCTTTACTGTTCTTGTCACTGTGGTAGCAGTACCTGGTCAACATTGACTGATTAAAAAAAAAAGCCTTAAGCATGATTGAATCTTATTGGTATTTTAATGGGAAGCCAGGAGGAACCCCCTGGGCTTTAAGAGTTGGGGATTTTTTTAAAAAAAGCCTAGAAAATATAGAAGCAGGTACTTAGGTAATGCCTGCCCCCCCCCCCCAAAAAAAAAAAAAAGGACATGGACATGTCTATATAATCAGGAATCCAGCTTGCTTCAAATGATACTTTTATTTGCTTAGCTATTCCTATGGACAGGCAGTAATCTCAGAATTTGTTTTCATAATGAAGAAAAGATTGAATAAATTGTGTAACAGCATGTAACTGTTGATTACTAAAAGTAAAAATTTGAAGTACCATTGTTGATTTCTAAGCTGCTTTTATTCATTTTATTTATTAATCATGTTCATATACCCACAGTCTCCTTCAAATGGCACTCTTTTATAACGTAGCAAGCAAAATATAAAATTTTGTTACAGTAATCTTATATTTCTATTCGTAAATTTAATCCTAAGAGTCAGTTTGCTATAGCGATTAAGGCACCAGGCTTGTATCTGAATGTGAAGAGTATACAGGATGATCTTGACAGAATGAAAAGTCAAGGCAACAGATAAATGGGGCTTAAGCCCATAAGAGTGAAATATATGAAAACATCTCAGATCGGCATCTGCCCTCCTCTCTCCATTTCTCAGGAATATAAAAGAGGAGATAGGGGAAGCATATTTAGATCTTGTTAATATATTTGTTCTAATAAAATATTTTTTTGTTTGGTGTGGAGCCTGTTTCTTGGTCTGGTCTACCCTGTAGAACTGATACTGGGAGATTGAGTTCTTGTTCTGCCAATCATTCTCTGACAGCCTTAAGGCCCTGTCCCACTGCACTTATGGATGCAAAGAGGATGTAAAACGTTAAAAAAAGCTTGCCATCCGTTGGAAAATGCTATGCATCCGTTGTGTACTTATTGCATACGTATTTCATACGCTCTATCCGTTGAGCATCCGTCCACTGTGATTTCATCCGTGCAAGAAGTTTTGAGCTGCACAAAACTTTGTGAATGGATGAACTTTCTGCCATGTACGATGTAAATCCACGACATACGAGCAACAAACATTCTATGTCCGTTTATCATCCGTTAAACGTCCGCTGTATCCTCTGGGCATCCTCGCAACTCACATCTGCTGCAGCTGAAAACGGAAAGAGGGAGGAAAGAAAAGGTACACGGAACGTCTACACAGCGTTAGTAGCACGGAAATAGAAAGGATGCGCAGTGAACGGTTTGCATCCGATATACATCCGCACGGCATCCCCTTTCTTTAGGCGTATGTGATGCATCCGCTTCATCCGCTATGCGTCCGCTTTGCAATTCTCCCCCAGAACCCCTTCGGAGGTGTCATCTGCTTCCATCTGCTAGGCTTCCTATGAACATCTGTTTAACATCCCCGCTACATACTACCCACGTCTGTTCTTTTCAGTTCTATTTATGCAAATTTTCACCACTTTTTGGAGCGGATGACAATGGATGGAGCCACCCCAGAAATTTTGCTCGTCCGCTGTGTCCTTTATGCATATGTTTTGTGTCCGGCGGCCAGTGGGACCAGGCCTTTAGGAAGAAGATAAGGGCAAACCACTTTTAAAAATCTCCCTAAGGAAGGAGTCCACATTGAATCAAAGACACACATACAAACCTGCAAAATAAACTACTATTCACAGTCTGATGTTTTCTTTGGGTTGGATTTTATTTTACAAAAACCCAAGTCCCAGCTAGGAATTTGGAGACTAATAAATAATTTTAAAATTTAAAACAAATAAATTTTCAGTCTAATAAATCTGGAGGATACCAAATGTTTTGTATTGGGTCAAAAACACAGTGAAAGTCCATTTAAAATAATCATTTGCTATTATAAAAGTATCAGAACCTCCCCCCCCTTTTTTTTTTTTTAGTCTAAAGCAGCTTTAATAATAGGTTCTAAAATTCCAGTATAATTTGAATAGCAATTTTTTTTCTTTTCATGGGTTTGTGCTATACAGGAAGGTGTTGATTAAGCCCCTTTATTTCTTCAGTATACTCTTTAAGCCCATGTCACACTGAACCAACGGATGCAAAGAGGATGTAAAACGGACAAAAAACCTTGCCATCCGTTGGTTAACGCGATGTATCCGTTCTGTACTCACTGCCTTCGTTTTGCTTCCTCTCTATCCGTCCAGCATTTGTTTATGGACGTTTCATCTGCTCCAAAAGTTTTGGGCTGCCTAAAACTTTTGCGTGGAAAATGTATCCAGATCGTCCGTTCTGCATCCGCTAGGCATCCGTTACGCATTCGCTATATCTGCTAGGCATCCGTTCCACATCCGCGCAACTCGCATCCGCCCGGATGCAGGGAGGAAGCGGAACGGACGTGGAATGGATGCAGAACAGATGCCTAGCGGATGCAGAATGGAAACAAAGCGTTTAAAACGGAAAAAACGTTCGCAGAGGGGACCTATCTCAGATATTAAGGATGTCTAGAGGATGCCTAGAGGATGCCGAGCAGAAAACCTATACTGCCTATAAAAAGGGGGAGCAACTCGCCTGCATCTCACTTTCAGAACAGCAGCCCAGTGGTGCAGACCTCTGCAGCCTTCATCTGACTCTTCCTCTTCCACAGCATCCAGTCATGTCCACCGTGGATTGTGACAAAGTCCTTTCGGCAGCCACCATCCTTCTGCAACAGTGTGAAACCATCTACAGGCTCTGTGAACTCTACTACGGGAAGAAAAGGAGGCACCCAAAAAAAGTCTGGGTCAAAAGATGGTTCACCAGAAGAGTAGAGGACGGACTGTACAACAAACTGATGGTGGAGCTCAGGAGCGAAGACACTCGGGCGTTCCAGAACTTCATGAGGATGCCTCCAGCCATGTTTGACGCACTTGTGCAGCGCCTGACACCCAGGTTGACCAAGACAAACACCAACTTCCCGCCCAGCCTGGAACCTGGGCTCAAGGTGGCACTCACTCTGTGCCACCTGGCCTCAGGGACCACCTACAGGAGCATGCAGTATGGCTGGAGGGTGCCACCCAGCACCATCAGCTTTGTGGTCAGAGAAGTGGTGCAGGTCATCATTGAAGAGTACATGGAGGAACTCCTCCAGTGCCCCTCCACTGAAGAAGGATGGAAGAAAGTTGCAGAGCAGTGGTATCAGAAGTGGAACTTCCCCCACACCGTTGGAGCCATCGATGGCAAGCACGTGGCCTGCAAAGCGCCAGCCAAGTCGGGGTCCACTTATCACAACTACAAGGACTTCTTCAGCATCATCCTCTTCGCCATAGTCGATGCTGACTACAAGTTCACGTACATCGATGCTTCAGGCAACGGGTCATCTTCAGATGCCCAGGTATACAACGCCAGTCACCTCAAGGAGGGGCTGGAAAGCAACCTCATGGTGGGCTTCCCAGATCCAGACCCGCTGCCCAACGACACAAGATGTGCCCTACTTCATCGTGGGGGATGACACCTTCTCCCTCACAACCTACCTCATGAAGCCCTACACCTCCAAATACCACATCCGTGAAGAGAGAATCTTCAACTACAGGCTGTTCAGGGCAAGACGGGTGGTGGAGAACGCCTTTGGCATTCTGGCCAACAGGTTCCAGGTACTTCTCACCAACATGCAGCATAGCCCAGAGACCATGAGGAGGATCGTGGAAGCTTGCTGCATCCTGCACAATCTCATGTGCACCCGCTACCCAGTCTTGCAGAACAGGCTTGTGGACCGTGGACAAGACAATGGGGACATGGAGACTGGGGAATGGAGGCAAGGGCAAAACCTGATCGACACTGAGGATGTGCAAGGCCCCAACAGAGCCTCACGTGAGGCGAAGAAGCAGCGCAACCTCCTGAAACACTGGTGCAACTCCCCAG
>BLBF01019521.1:0-10194 GCA_015471245.1 Laticauda colubrina
TAATACAAGAGAAGGACATTTAGGTCCCCCTATATCTAGCTTGAATAGAGGAAAAGATTTTAAGGTTCTTTTCCATAGGAAGAGTAAAGAAGGAACAAAAGAGTGAGTAATAGAGTGTTCTGTAAACAAAACAGAAGTGACAGAGTGAAAGTTATGGGTAGCATTTTCATGATGTACCCTCATAGAACAAGTATAATAGCCTTCTGTTAATGAAGTGGCTTTAATATGCATAATCTTTTGACAGGAAGCATAGGTTTTGTTGAAGTATGTGTAAATGTAAGGAGATAGATTTAAGGGAAGATTATTATGCCAACAGACAATAGGACAGTCATTATCATAATTAATGAAGCGAAATTCTAATGTGGTCCAATGACCATGTTGAACAAAGGTATAAGTAGGATAAGAATAAGGTAGAAATTGCAAAGAGGATATAGGCAAGAATATCAGGAAGAGTTTAAGATGCAGATGTAGCAGAGGAATTTCCATGATAGGGTCTTACAGCCCGACCAGGGACCCAGCAAGTGGTTTTGTGTGGTAGTAAAATCGCAGCGTAGCCTCGTCCCCAGGTGAGAAGCTCAGCAGGACCCTGCCAGGTGGGATCTGGCAATCTGCGATAATGTACCAGAGGTCTGTTAGGAGGGGGTGAAGGGGAGGAAAAATGACGTGAGGCAGCAGAAGTAGGAGGAATGCCAGTCAGATTAAGAAAATTTAAAGTGTAAAGACAAATGTTAAGAGAATTTTGCAATGCTGGAAGGTTGGGAGGTTTTTCCCGCAGTGAATAGCGATCAAGAGCACGTTTCAGAGATAAGTGAGCTCGTTCCACAATAGCCTGCCCCTGGCTGTTATAGGGAATCCCAAACTTGTGAGTTACATCCCATCTATTACAGAAGTCCTGGAAAGCAGAACTTGTATAGGCAGGTCCATTGTCTGTTTTGATTTCTTTTGGACGTCCCAGCGAGGCAAAGGTACGAATTGAATGATTGATGACATGTTTTACAGCTTCTCCCCTTTGAGGAGTAGCCAGAATAAATCCTGAATATGTATCGATGGAAACGTGCAAATATTTCCAAGGGGCAAAAGGTAGATATTGAGTTACATCCATTTGCCAAATTTCACAAGCTTTCAATCCTCTAGGATTTACTCCTATGGGAATGGAATGTCTTTGCTTACTACATGTGGGGCATTGTTGAATAATGGCAGCAGCTTCTGCCTGAGTTAGAGAAAATTGTTTTTGTAATGCTTTTTTATTTTGGTGAAAATAGTCATGGCTTTGTGCTGCTGTCAGATTACAAATTGATTTACCTGATGCAGCTGCATCTGCCACCTTGTTTCCCTCCTGTAAAATACCAGGAAGAGGTTGGTGGCTCCTGATATGTGCTACAAAGAATGGATGCCTACGACTGTTAATACATTGTTGTATAGGAATCATCAATTTTAACAAAGGAACAGATATGCTAGGAGATAAATAGGCTTGATATATATTTTTCAAAATCTGAGAAACGTACAAGGAATCAACTATTAAATTAAAAGGAGCTTTTTGAAACTGTTGAAATGCAATAAGAGATGCAGCAAGTTCTGCCTGTTGAGCAGAAAGTTGCGGGGGGGTAATTTTAGTTTTCCACTCTCCCTCCTGGTTCCATGCACAAACACCATACACTTTCCCCCCATCTGCATAAAGCGTAGGTGCATTTACTAATGGAGATATTGAGAGAGGGGATTGCCATTCAAAAGGGAGAGTTTTAAGAAAAGTGAAACGTGGGTCTGCTGGTAAATGGCAAGAAGTTTGCCCTGGCCACTCTTCTAAAGCGTATTGTAGTTCTTCTGAATTACACCATAGCATTTCCCACGTGGTCAGTGAGCAAGGAGTGAATATTGAAACAGGCTCACATCCCATGAGTTGTTTACATCTTTGTTGACCTTTAAAGATCAATTGGGAATATGCAGAGGCTTTACTGGTGATTGTGGTCCCTGGGGTGTGAGACAAATGAAGCCATTCTAAAATCAGAACCTGTGTTTGATGAGATTGCATTATAACAGCTGTAGGTCTTTGAACAGTATTTAGTAAAGCAATTGATAAAGGGCAATTCTCTATAGCTCGATCCACCCATCGAGTAGCCAGTGAATGAGAAATGTCTTTTAATGCCTGCAACTGCTCTTTATTTAGAATGATAACATCAGAAGGGGCTTTACCTTGTGTGAGGGCATTAAAGAGAGGAGCTAATGTAGCTGTGGTCAAACCCAAATAAGGACGTGCCCAATTTAAGGTTCCTAGGAACTGTTGTAAGATCACAAGTGTAGGTTTTGGGGGAAGTGTTGGGAGGGGAAGGGAAGGAACAGCAGCTGAAGCAAGTAACTTGTGACCTAAATAGGAAAAGGGTGGTTTGGATTGTACTTTTTCTGGGGCTATTGTGAGACCTGCTTTACCTAGAATGGAGGTCAGGCACGGCAGAGTTTTTAATACCGTGCCCTTTGGGCCAGGTGCAGATACCAATATATCATCCATATAATGATAGATTAAAAAATGAGGATATTTGTCCCTGTATGGTTGCAAGGCTAAATCCACAAAATATTGACACATAGTTGGACTGTTTAACATGCCTTGCGGTAAGACTTTCCATTGATATCATTTGGTAGGTCTCTGATTATTTAAGGTTGGTACTGTAAAAGCAAATAATTTTCTATCTTGCTGGTGTAATGGAATGGAGAAAAAACAGTCTTTTAAATCAATAATGATAAGGTCATGCTCTTGAGGAATTATGTTAGGATTTGGAAGACCACATTGCAGGGGTCCCATTGGAAGGAGGACCGAATTCACAGCCCTTAAATCCTGAAGGAGGCGCCAAGCGCCGTTTTTCTTTTTGATAACAAAAACTGGGGTATTATATGGACTCAATGAAGGTTCTAGATGACCTCTATCTAATTGTTCTTGAACAAGATAATGTAAGGCTTCAAGCTTTATAGAAGGGAGAGGCCACTGATCAATCCACAAAGGGTTATTGTGAGTCAAATCCAAGCGAAGCATGGTTAGAGGAGGGTAAGTTGTGCATTAAACTGTGACATAAGGTCTCTTCCCCACAAATTAGTATACAGAGGAATTACAGCTGGTTTAATATAAGCAACACATTGAGACTCAGGGGAATGGGCTTTTACCCAGTTTCTGCTAATGCGAGTCTCCTGGAGTCCCCCCACTCCTCTCACCGCTGGTGCCACATCTGCAGGCCAGGTGTTTGGCAACTCAGTGGTTCGGATGACGGAAATATCCGCTCCAGTATCTAAAAGACCAAGAAAGGATCGACCATTCAATAAGAATGTTACCGTAGGTTTTGGTTGACTAATTGGTCTTTCAATTGCATAGAGTTGCTCTTGTTGTTGGTCTAAGAGCACAATCATTTTTGCCACAACATCCCCCTCATTTATAGTAACTTCTGTATTAGCTAGTACAGACAGACAGACATCAGACAATACAGTGGGGTCATGCAGAAAAGGAGAGGCAAGAATACCTTGTTCAGCTAAATCCCTTACAGGAAAGACTAGCACTGGAATATTGGGGGGCATATGAAAAGGCTGAACAGGACGTACAAAGAGAAAGTCAGCGACACCAGGAAGATAAGTAACAGTTTCATTCGCAACAAGATCGTAAGCGAAAGAAGAAAAGTTGCAAGTTTCAGCAGCCTTTGTTGTGGGGCTGGCTGCCTGCCCCGTTTCTAGTTTCCCTGATTCAAAAAAGGTTTTTGAATGATTGCAGGGTTATTCTGCTGTTCATTCTTTTGGACTCTGCACTGATTAGCCCAGTGATAGCCCTTTTGGCATCGAGGGCATGGCGTCTTTGGGCGAACTACCTGGTTTCTTGACATATTTGCTCCCCCGCCCGGGGCTCTGCATTGGCTCTTAACGTGACCTGGCTTGTCGCAATTAAAACAATTGCCCATTTTGCGAGTATTTTGTTGGGAAATGGGAAGAAGAGAGTTCATGTTCTGCTGCATGCCTTCAGTAATGGCTGTAGCCAGAGTAGACATGGAATGGGATGTGGTTCCTATGATTCGGCAGGCTGTAAGATAATCTGCCAAGGTAACATTTTTCTTATTTATTAATGGTTGCAAAACTTTCTGACAATCAGCGTTTGCGTTTTCATAAGCAAGTTTCAATTTTAATTCATTACAAGCCTCCTCATTATCAATTTGTCTCTCTAAGGCTTCTGTGAGACGTTTTTTAAAGGAGGAAAAAGGCTCAGAAGGTCCTTGAATAACTTTAGAGAAAGATTTGGGCAAGCATCCTGCATTATCAACCTTTCGAGCAGCGGCCAAAGCACAATCCTGTAATATAGGGAAAGCAGCTGCGTCTGTGGCAATCTGCTGGGCAACGGTAAACAGTGCCAGTACCGTTAAGCATATCTAGAGTGACATTTGCCGGCAAGCCTCTAGCGGCTGCGGCTGCAGTACGCTTATGAAATTCTAACTCCCAGACCAAAAATTGTGAAGGCGTGAGGATCATGGTAAATAATGTACGCCAATCAGCATTTATCAAGTCAGCTCCTGGTTGGGCTATTGATCCTAAAAGACCCTGTACATAGCGAGATTGAATACCATTTTCCTTGCAAGCTGCTTTTAAATCCTTAATTATTTTGAACGGCATTGGGGTATACTGAGGAGCTGGAGGATTGCCGGTTTGTATGACAGGATAAAGGGAGGCAGCTGCAAGGGTGTCCTCATCCATTTCTCCTTCATAAAAGGCTTGTTGAATGGCTTTTACAACACCACCCCCACCTCGGGAGGGTAGTGGAGGACACGAGGGCTCTACATTTAAGGAAGTGGATTGGATGGAGGGAGGCTCCCATAATGACTTATGATCATTGGGAGCGGAGGGTTGAAGGACAGAAAAGTTATCATAACTTGGTGGGGGAGATTCAAATACACTCCCTGCTTCTATTTTATAATGGACTTTTAAAGCCTCCATAATTTTCCTCCAAGTGACCAAAATGCCAATAGGTGCACGAGGAGGATTATGGAGATAGTCACCAATTTTTTGCCAAATGGAGATTTTTAAGGACCCTTTCTCTGGATAAGTGGGACAATGTTGCCACACATAAGTCAATAATGTAGCAATAGGTTTCATTTTTACAGGCGAGCCCTTTAAATTAGCAGAATATTTAGAAGAAGAAGCGACTAACTCCCTCAATTCCTTCAGATGCTCTGTCTGTTGTTGAGAAAAGTTTCCGCCCATACTTACGATAGTCGAGACCGTGTTTCAGATCCGATGATGTGCAATTCGCTTCAGGCCTGGCGATGAACAGCTCCCATCGCGCGGGTAAGATATGAGCGCGTCGCAACGTATCCCCCTTAGGGAATCACGTCGGGGTCACCAGAATGCGGTATCTGCTATCCCGCATTAGATGGGCGTCTCATGATAGGGAGCGAAAGGAGAAAGAAACGACAGGAGACGAAGTTTCTCGGGATGAGTGCGCCCAGAATGGCTGGGTACACGCTCTTTTATTATGCTCATTCAAAAGGGGGTGATTGTTTATTCAGAGCCTAGGTCAAGCCCAGGTCAGACAGGATATACAGGATTTACAATAGCTCAGATAAGGCAAGATACCAGGTCAGACAGGATGGCAAGATTTATAATTCGATCAGGATATTCCTTCTTTACAAAGCTGCATGCCAGACAATGTAATCACAATGTAAATAAACTATTTCTACAGATGTTTAGCTCCTTGTCCCTGTACGTGCTCTGCAAAAGGTCACTGAGGAGACAGAAGCTCAATGATTACACGTGAATGATACAATGTTGCAAATGCCTGAATGATACATAGTTGCAATGATACACAGTTGCAAACACATGAATGATACATAGTTACAACAAGCCATCTCATATAAAGCAGACTTTGAGACCCTCAACAACCAAAAAATGTATATCAATAGAAGAGAATATTTGTAGCTCTGGGTTGAACTGTGAGGTCCTTGGTGCTCCCTGAGCTTGATGTTTTTTGGGTTTTTTTTTTTTTTTTGGGGGGGGGGAGATGTTTCATTACCAAATTAGTTAATATCATCAGTTCTAGAAGGGTGTGGAGTTTGCTCTTATTTTCATATACTAGTGGCTTACCCTTTCAGTGTTGATCAGTTGCTTCACAGTGTTTTAATTGGTGCCAGGTCTCTACAACGTCAGGCAGTTAAAGGCTATTTTGCACCCCTCCCTCAAATGTTCTTCAAAATGCAGAGTTTCCCAGCATTCCTTCAACAGGTAAACTGTTGTTATTCATCCTAAAATGAATTATTTTTGCCTGGAGCTTTAAAATTTGCCATTTGCTGGGAAGATGTGTAGCTAAAAATCAGTCTACATTTAGTGTACATCTGACTTTGAGGATATTTCTTCATAACAAAACAAAAGTGTATTTTCTGTGCAGTTCACACTCCTTGCTCACTGGATCTGGATGTACAAAGTAAAACTCACATTTTGTAATTAATCCCAGCACCCCGTTTGACTGGCAGAGTGTTACAAGAGGCTGAGTGCTGTCATGACCCCTGGCCACCCCTACCCAACCATGTCCACTGCGGTATCTGCTATCCCGCATCAGATGGGCGTCTCATGATAGGGAGCGAAGGAGAGAAAAACGACAGGAGACGAAGTTTCTCGGGATGAGTGCGCCCAGAATGGCTGGGTACAAGCTCTTTTATTATGCTCATTCAAAAGGGGGGGGTTCACTATCATTGTTTATTCAGAGCCTAGGTCAAGCCCAGGTCAGGCAGGATATGCAAGGCTTAGATAAGGCAAAATACCAAGTCAGACAAGATGGCACGATCTACAATTTGATCAAGACATTCCTTACAAAGTTGCATGCCAGTCGATGTAATCTCAAAGTGAATGCTTGACTCCTTGTCTCTGTACGTGCCCTGTAAAAGGTCACTGAGGAGACAGAAGTTCAATGATTACACGTGAATGATATAATGTTGCAAATGCCTGAATGATACATAGTTGTATTGATACACATTTGCAAACACATAAATGATACATAGTTACAACATCTCCTCTGTTTTTATTTTTTATGACGAATCTTCTTCCTTGTCCAAGAAGACAGGAACCTTTTTTCTAAAATGTTCACCGTCCCAGTCATCTAGGCAGGGGTGCGATCCGTCAGCATCAGGGTTGTCCAAGGAGCGGTAACTCAGCAATGACATTTTTTCATCCGGTGTTAAGGGCTTAACATGAGTTGGCAATAACACATTAACATTAGCAGTTATGGAGGATAATTGATTTTTCAAAAATTGCAATATTCTGTTAAAACAACAAGGTCCTATAATACATATCAATATAATGATTATTAATGGTCCTGCCAATGCAGTTATAAGGGTTGTAAGCCATGGTGAAATAGAAAACAAGCCTTGATAACAATTATACATGTTTAACCTTTCGTTTTCTCTGTCTTTTAAGTGTTTTTCTAATTCTTTCATAGAATCCAACACAATCCCTCTGTTATCAGCATAAAAACAACATTCTTCTTTTAGCGCAGCACACAATCCCCCTTGTTTTAAGAATAACAGATCTAAACCTCTGCGATTCTGCAAGACCACTTCTGAGAGGGAAGTCAAGGAGTTTTGCAAAGCTGTAATTGACTTCTCAATTCGTAACAAATCATCATCAATGGCTGAACCCAGAGCTGTAATTTTTTGTTCAGAGACAGCTAGTCCTGCAATGCCCGTGGCTGCGCCCGTGGTGCCCAGAGCAAGCAGTAAACCTAGAGTGAGAGTACTAATAATTTCCCGCTTTGCTCTGAGGGGGTATTCCATGGGTGCCAGTAGGGATATAAAATCATCAGAGTTATACACGTTAATTTTTGGTACAAGCCATACTTGAATGCAAAATGATTTGGATTTAATAAGTTCATCCCCATAGACACATGCTGTGAGACCGGTGGAACAAGCCCAGACAGAGTTGTTGCCAGGGATAAAATACATTCCTTTCAGGCGTGATTTTAAATTTCCTCCTGAAGTGGTGTAGACTGCAGAGTATCCTCCGATGGTGTGGAAGCGGCCAAGGCGGTTCTTAGGAAGATATACATTACAATGATAGCCATTAGAAACATTATGACAATATTGTGAGTAATTGGATGGAATATTTCCCAAGCAACAACCAACTCCAGTGATGGAAGAAACAGTAATAGTGGAGTTCCTCCAACGGCAATGTTCGTCTGATGTAGAATTGGTAATGGATTCTTGGGAAGCGATGGCTTCGTAAAAAGGTGGAGAGGCAGAAATACAAAGCCAACATGTAGAGGCAATTGATGAGTTTGAAGAGTTCAGCAAGGCATAGGAAGCTTTGATCATTGGAATCAATGGGTTAACTCCTTGTGTTATGGGTTGCAAGAATGGGGATTTAATAACCTTTTCATGTGGTCCCACCGGGTTAGAGCGAGGGAGTTCAATGTGACGTTGAATGTAAAAAATATTTCCATAGTGCTTGTCTGGCCAGACTCCTTTTAGGCGGGCACCCCATTTCAAGCCAGTGTCCCATAGAGTACTTTTCTTGCCTTGGTCCGTGAACCTTATGGTTACCGGGTTGCATTTGGGCAATTTTTTATCACTGCATGGAATGTCCCATGTGGTGCGAGTGACAGTAATGAGATCACCTTTAGTGCCTGGATCCCAATAAATATGTCCAGTTGAAACACATGACCAGGCTTTGCAAAAGTAATCAGATGACCCCCCACAGTCAAGAAGTCGTTGGGCAGCGGTCTGAGTGTTGGAAACGGGCTGTCCTGGGCATACATAAAACCTATATTTATTTACCACTCTATGACTAGGCTCAGTTGGATGAGAAGGTGAGTTGTAGGCGGTGGAGCCTACAAGCATTTCTGCCAAATCAAATTGAAGTGGTGGGTAGAAGTCTTCTATGCGAGAAGAATTGGTTGTAGAGCTTAAAGGAATGCCCTGAAAATCTTTTATAGTCCAAGTAATATTATATTTTCTGTGAGGCTTCTGTGGATCGTCATGGACAGTTCTTTTGAAGCGTTTTTTGTTGACAGGATCAGAGTTTGGGTATATAAAAGCATTACAAGTAGGAGAGAGGACTATGGACAAGTTAGTTGTAGAACATTTAAGAGATGAAAAGGGAATGCAATTAGTAGAAAAAGGATAATAATTACAATAATGACAATGAAGATTAATTTGAACATTCATCAAGGATGTTAATTGGGTTGGAGGAATCCATAATACAAGAGAAGGACATTTAGGTCCCCCTATATCTAGCTTGAATAGAGGAAAAGATTTTAAGGTTCTTTTCCATAGGAAGAGTAAAGAAGGAACAAAAGAGTGAGTAATAGAGTGTTCTGTAAACAAAACAGAAGTGACAGAGTGAAAGTTATGGGTAGCATTTTCATGATGTACCCTCATAGAACAAGTATAATAGCCTTCTGTTAATGAAGTGGCTTTAATATGCATAATCTTTTGACAGGAAGCATAGGTTTTGTTGAAGTATGTGTAAATGTAAGGAGATAGATTTAAGGGAAGATTATTATGCCAACAGACAATAGGACAGTCATTATCATAATTAATGAAGCGAAATTCTAATGTGGTCCAATGACCATGTTGAACAAAGGTATAAGTAGGATAAGAATAAGGTAGAAATTGCAAAGAGGATATAGGCAAGAATATCAGGAAGAGTTTAAGATGCAGATGTAGCAGAGGAATTTCCATGATAGGGTCTTACAGCCCGACCAGGGACCCAGCAAGTGGTTTTGTGTGGTAGTAAAATCGCAGCGTAGCCTCGTCCCCAGGTGAGAAGCTCAGCAGGACCCTGCCAGGTGGGATCTGGCAATCTGCGATAATGTACCAGAGGTCTGTTAGGAGGGGGTGAAGGGGAGGAAAAATGACGTGAGGCAGCAGAAGTAGGAGGAATGCCAGTCAGATTAAGAAAATTTAAAGTGTAAAGACAAATGTTAAGAGAATTTTGCAATGCTGGAAGGTTGGGAGGTTTTTCCCGCAGTGAATAGCGATCAAGAGCACGTTTCAGAGATAAGTGAGCTCGTTCCACAATAGCCTGCCCCTGGCTGTTATAGGGAATCCCAAACTTGTGAGTTACATCCCATCTATTACAGAAGTCCTGGAAAGCAGAACTTGTATAGGCAGGTCCATTGTCTGTTTTGATTTCTTTTGGACGTCCCAGCGAGGCAAAGGTACGAATTGAATGATTGATGACATGTTT
>BLBF01019532.1:0-10227 GCA_015471245.1 Laticauda colubrina
GGCCTACAATGAACAGGGCATTTAATAGAGTTGTGTTTGTGTTGACATGTGTGGATGAATGATTACATTATTATTGATAATAAAGGGCCATAGGTGTGGCACCTGGGAGGGTGGACCATAGAGTCCCACTATGCTTGCACTGGAGGTTTATCTATCCCACAGCTATTACCCATCCCAAAGGTATCCCTGCCCATCCCACAGCTATTACCCATTCCAAAGGTATCTCTGCCCATCCCACTGCTATCCTTACCCATCCCACAAGCATGCAAAGGCTTAAACCATTTCTAAAAGTTTCCACCAAGACTTTATTTAATAAAATAAATGAAGCAAGTGTGTGAAGCAAAGATAATCTTTATTAATAACAAGCTGTAAAAGAAAAATGACCCAAGTCAAGTTTCCAAATAAAGTCAACAGGTAGCCACCCAGTCTCTGGCACTCTTCTCTGTCACTCAGAGGTGTGCCCAGTCCCAGGGGTGAAGGGTCCAGGTGCTGTGGAGGTGGCTGCTGCTGGAGTGCTAGTCTGAAGCGCCACTGAGGTGCCTGGCCCTGAGAGGACAACAGGGGATGGTGTGTTGAGGAAGCTCTCAGACAGCTGGCTCAGCCCCGTGATGTTGAGAGCCCCTTCCTCCAGGACATGGGGTGTCAGCCCCAATACCGATGACAGATGTACTGAGGCCGGGCTTGGCTATGGGGTGGAGGAAGGAGCAGTGTAGTGGGGCTGTCTGGTCTGCAGCTGTGTGAGGACTGGCGTGGGTGGCATCTGTAGCATGGGTGGCATGGGTGGCATCGGTGGCATCAGTGGCACCGGTGGCGTCCGATGTACATGTGCCTGGACTGGGAAGGGCTGCTGCCTGTGCTGCTGGACCTCCTGGTAGCCGTAGCCTTGGTAGGAGAGGACATGTGGATAGCCTTGGAAGGGCAGTGACATCATCTGGGGTGGAGGAGCAGACCTGAACTGGGTGGAAGCAGGTTCATCTTGGTCAGGAGGGTTGTGAAGAAGATCGGTGATCCTGTCCTTCACCACCTGGTACTGGGGTTCTGCCATGTTCATGAGGGTCTGGTTGACATAGGTGAGGAAGGGCTTTCGGTTGGAGGATGGGGCGTCGGTGTGTACCAGCTGAGAGGAGATCTACACTGCTCCTGATGGTGTCTCTTATCTCCAGCAGGACTGTGTGGCTCTGTCCCTCCGATTTGCCTCTCTGCCTTTCTGTGGAGGTGGAGCTGTGGGTGGATGCGGGTTGGGCTATGGTAGAAGTGCCATCTCCTTTTTCCCACTGCGTCAGGGGGTCCTCCATGTGCTCCGCCATGGGTAGTACAGCTGTCGGGGGGGTCTCCGTCGTGGCATGCTCCACAGATATCTGCCTGGAGACAGGAGCTGACTCTCTGCCAGAGGAGGACTGGCTCTCAGCAGGCTGCCTGAGAGAGAGGGTTGTGATAGGGGCTGCTCCTCGGTGGGGATCTCACCCTCCAAGAAGCTGCACTTGGCCATCACATAGGTCTCTCTGTCCATCAGCTTGACCGCGGCCTGGCCAGATTTCTTGAAGTGCAGCATTCCCGTACCAGGTGTGCATGTGCTTCCACCAGCCGAGGAGCACCTCCGAAGTGTAGCCCAGGCTCTCCGCCTTCTCTCTCCAAGCAGCCTGCTTCCTTTTGGTGTCGCGATAGAGCCTGTGTCCCTTCCGCCATAGATACTCGTTCTCCCTCAGCCACTCCAGCACCTCATCCTCATGTTCCTCTTCTATGTTGTATTGCCTCCTCTCCCGTTCTCGCGTCTGCCTCTTCCTCCCTTTGGCAGGGTCATATGGGCCCTCATCAGAGGGGCTTCGAGGCTGTAGGGGCTGTTCCTCCACACCACCACCACCACCACCAGCAACAACAGTAGCAGCAAAAGCAGGACCAGCAGCACTAGTAGGACCAGCAGGACCAGGAGCAGCTCCAGCAGAGTAAGCGCCAGCAGCACCAGCAGAAGCCCCAGCACCAGGAGCAGCGCCAGCAGAGTAAGCCCCAGCAGAAGCCCCAGCACCAGGAGCAGCGCCAGCAAAGTAAGCCCCAGCAGAAGCCCCAGCACCAGAAGCAGCGCCAGCAGAGTAAGCCCCAGTAGAAGCACCACCGCCAGGAGCAGCGCCAGCAAAGTAAGCCCCAGCAGAAGCACCACCGCCAGAAGCAGCATCAGCAGAGTAAGCACCAGCAGAAGCACTACCACCAGAAGCAGCATCAGCAGAAGCACCACCACCAGAAGCAGCATCAGCAGAAGCACCAACTCCAGAAGCAGCATCAGCAGAAGCCCCAGCAGAAGCAGAGCAAGCCTGGGCTGTAGAAGCCCCAGCAGAACCAGAGTGAGGGCCAGGGCGTGGGAGGGTGGCCCTCTCCCTCTTGCCAGGGCTGGCAGCAAATGGCAGAGGCTTCCGTTTCTTCCCCATGGTTGTTGGGTTGCTGGCTGGCTGGCAAGCTGTGTCTGGAAGCAGGTCTTTCCTCTGAATGGTGACCTGCTTGGGAGCTGCTTCCCTTTATATCTGCGGGGCTGACACAATGCATCCTCCCCGCATGCGTAGTGAATGCTAGGCATCCGCTAGGCTTCCGCTAGGCATCCGCTAGGCTTCCGCTGTGCATCCGCTTCATCCGCTCGGCGTCCGCTCTGCATCTGCTCATTCCGTTCCGCATCCGCTTTGCTGCGCTCCCTCGGAAGCCTTGTGGATGTGCCATCTGCTCCCATCCGCTTCCATCCGCTAGGCTTCCGTGGAGCATCCGCTTTTCATTCGCCCTACATCCTCCCCCTGTCTGTTCCTTTCCATGTTGTCCACTCTGTTTATGCAAATTTTTGCCCCTTTTGAGAGCGGATAACAACGGATGGAACATTTTTCTCATCCGCTGTGTCCTTTTTACAAACGTTTTGCATCCGTCGGCCAGTGTGACAGGGCCTTAACGTAGTTCAGGTAAGCCTATCTTTGAGTAAGCAGACCCTCAATTTTTTAAAATCAAAATATCATGAAACGTGGATAGGTTAATCTTTGGGCAGCCACATTTTTCATAGTATTTTGGTTAAAAATTTGAGAATCTGTGTAACCAACATTTCCAGAAAGTGGCCACTAGTCTCCTATTTGGAAATTGTTAAATGAATCAATTTAAAAATTGGAAACCATTTGCAGTAACCTCATACATGCTGAAATGTTAAAAAGTAGCGTGAAAGGTAATAATCTCCATTCGTTTTATTTAAACATTTATAACCTAGTACAAATGCTCAGGACTGAAATTTTATCATTGTCTTACTTTGAAAGGAAGGATCCCTAAACTTATTGTCCAATTAATTTTCAAATATTCTGTATAAAATATTTGTATGCTTTCCTGTTGAATAAATTTCTGGATTGTCTTGGAGAAATTTCTAGTCAAAGCAGGCTTTAAGGAGGACAGGTGAACAATCAATCAGAATGCTGTTTACAATTTCTACCATGTTTATACCTGTTCCCTTTACGTTGCCTTTTTTATTTAAATCAGCCTTTGACACTATTCCTAGGAAAAGACCTTAATGGAAGTTGTTTCATCCCTTTTTAGATCAGAGGTTATTTTGCCTAATTATGATGTTGCAAAAAAAATAATTATACAACTTAGGTGTGGTAGCAGATGTCTCAATCCAGAATGATTATCATTTTAACTAAGGTAGAATCCATCCCCCTAAACTGAATAATAGGCAGATGCCTATGCTTCTTTACGTTGATGACACAGCTACTCTCCTTCTAACTTGGATTGGCTTCGGAAGAAATCTACCAGCTCTTATGGATTATTCTGGAGAAAAGAGGCTTACAAATTATGTTGTTTCCCAAAGTATTGAGATACCACAAATATCAATGGAGATAACATCTTAGACAGATTTCATCTTCCAAGAATCTGTGTCGCACTCTGATCCTTGGAAATCTGGTGTGAACATATTTAATTGCATTTTTATTTTTGATGCAATGAATAACTGCACACAGGCCATGTTGAGTTCTTTCAAACCAAAGGTGGCCAGAATCTATCTGATTCCATAAAGCCAAATCTTTAATGCTCAACACATTTCTAAATGTTGTTTATCACATATTGTATGTGGATACAAATTTTTAACAAATTTAGATTTCTAAGAGAACTGTTCGAAGTAGCTTGCTATTCTTGTTTAGAAACCAACTGCAAGACAATATGGGTGACACATAAATCTAATAAATAAAATAAAAATAATAAAATAAAATGATCCCCATCAAATGCAGAATCTACATAAGCTGACAATTTCTGGCTCACTTGTTTAGCAATCTCCTTTTCTAGCAGTTGCTGCAATCCTTTCTGATAAATTTTCTTCTTCCTGTAAAGCTATAATGCATGGGTGTCAAACTAGATCACATCATGTGACGTATCATGACATGTCATGATGTTTTTGCGTAGCTGGGGTGAGTGTGGCCTGCATATGATGCATCCAGCCCGCAGACTGCCACTTTGATACCCCTGCTATAATGACTTTCTCAGGTAAACCTCTCCTAACTAGGGTATTAGCCACAAGCAGAGATGAAATAGGTCCTCGATATTGGCAAAATATGAATAAGAAATATTTTATGCCAGGAAATGATCTACTTAATACTTGCTCAACACACTGTGGAATTTTTCTTTAGTTTAATGTTTTCCCTCTTCAGTTTTGTACCTTTTTCTCATACTGAACATGAAACTTCATTCCAACTGAACCTGAAACCCTAACCCACCTATTTATCTAATGTCCTTTTTACAGCAACTTGTGCCTAGTTTTCATAAGCCCTTGCTAATAGCAATTTTGTTTTATTTTGAGAACAATTTAATTTGCTTCCTATGATGGGGCTAGAACCGTAACATCTTCCTTAAGGAATTCCCCCCTCCCCCCATATATAGAGGCAATATTTCTTTCAGCTACTTTTGCTTTATGGAGGAAATTACTTTTTTAACCCTTAGGATGCTACCAATATATAATTCAATGTACACCTTGTTAATCCACTTATCTTAAAAGTTTTGTAAGATTTTTAAATTCGTTTTAGAATTCTATTAGTTTTTATATAGGTAGTCTACTATTTGCATCTGAAGCATTATAGTGAACTATATCTTTTCTTTTTATTGGTTTTACATGTTTTTTTAGTTTGAACGTTGCAACTTTCGTATTGCAAATGTGATGTTAAGGGAAATGGAAGAGCAAAGAAGAAATGCACCCCACTGTATATAATGCCTGGACTGATATATAAGTTGACAGTTAAAAACTCTGTCCCAGTAGTGCTCTTAATTGTTTATTACTATAAATATGCAGAGCTAAGAAACTTTAAAGAGAAATATTTGATGAATACAGTCACTTAGTCTAATCATGTTGTTAAATCAATTAATGCTGCAATGCACTTTTATTTGCAGTACTTTTAAAGTATCTTTTTATCTGAGAGATTATAATGAAGGTGTGGTACTTCAGAATCTTTTGGGAACATACACCTTTGTACTGGTTTGATGTCAAGCTCCTTAATATCACACAAAGAAAAGTAACTTTTCCTATTCCGAATACTTTTATGTTCCCAGACTGGGACTGAACTGCCCTAAAAATTTCAAAATGAAACAGGATCATTACTGCGTGTAATGTTATTTGTGAGATACACAGAACAGACCTCACTTTTCAGCATTCGTTGCTGAAGCTACATTCTTTGGCTTAATTTTCAAGTACAAACAAAAAATATCTTTAGTGCGCAAATAAGAAAAGCCTTTGAGAATATGCTAAACCCTCTAAGTATTTTTAAACAAGCCACTATATATCTATGCTCGTATGCTTTCCAACTGCTTTAAATATCAGTGATCTTTGAATTATGTAACAAATAGTACAGTATTCTGTTTCTACCTCATTTGCTTTTGAAACTTTTTTTCAACAATTAAGCACAAATAAATATTTAGTAATTAATTCGGAACACTTGTATTCAGCAATAAAAAAGCTGGAGGCATTTTTGAAATATAAAAATTGCTTCTAGAAGACGACACTTAGCAACATACAGTTTTGAAATCAACTTCACCATTTGGGAAATCGTCTCTTTCAGGTGCCTAATTGACATGAGCCTGGGAGACCAAATCTCTATTCCAGCTATGTTAGACATTTCTTAAATAAAGTTTCCATTGCTAAATCTATGAACAAGCGGAGTAATAACTGCTAAGGCATAAACATTTTCAACTTTTCATATCACAAACCTCACCAATTACACTATTAAAGAACCATGGACCCATAAAATAGAAATTTTAAAAAATCCCTTTTTCTGACAAAATTAGATATTATGCAGTGTTTTGGAATAATTCAGAAAACATTTCAGATCATACAGAAGCATAAATATTTAATTATGTTTTTTATATTTCATGTTTCTAGAGTACCAATATTTCTCAAAGTGTATAACTGATGTATAAAACATCACATAAAATTAATATTAGAATATCAAAATGTATTTACAGTTTAAAAATTTAAAAATTATGAGATTAGAGAACAAAAGAAAGTATACAGCATCAGCAGAAAAGTAAAATAATGGAAATGAAAATGGGCTAGTCACATAGCAAGAGGAACTAATGGCAGGTGGACTAAGGCAGTTTCAGAATGGATTCCACTTGTGTCCACAAAAGAATGTCCACAAAAGAGATCTAAAACAAAATGGATTGTTAACATCAGCAAATATTGTGGGCCCAATTAGCAAAAGAAAGCTCAAGACCATATTGATTGGAAACAAGCAGAAGAGGCCTTCAAACTGCAGTGGATAGACAATGGATAGAATGAGGAGATGCTGTGCAGGTGAGGGATAGTGCAAGCCAGAAAAAATGTGTAAAGGTGTGGAAATTATCAAAAAATGTTGAAAATGAAGATCATATAACTGCAGTAGCACCCAGTAATACTGAAGCTACCACAACTTTTGTTCTTGTTCATTCTGTAGTCATCTCATGACTGGACTGCTGTAATGCTCTTTACATGGGGCTACTCTTGAAGAGCATTTGGAAGCTACAGCTGGTTCAGAGTGCAGCAGCATGAGTAATTCTCCTTCCCTCAAAAATGCCCCTTGTAACACCACTGCTGAGAGCTGCATTGGCTGCCTGTCTGCTCCTGGATTCAATTCAAGATTTTGGTGATCACCTTTAAAGCCCTTCATGGTATGTGTGGGTCCAGGTGACTTGAGGGACCATCTCACCACACTGGGATTGACCTGTACCATTTGTGCTGGCAGTGGAGGGATACTGTGAGTCTCAGCAGCCTGATTATTCCGGCTGGCGGGGTCCAGGTGGAGGACCTTCTCTGCTCTTGCTCCTGCCCTCTAGAACTTCTTGCCCCCTCCCAATGTGAGGTTGGCCCCAACCCTTCTATCTTTTCTTAAGGACCCAAAGGTGTCAGTCAGCTTGGGAACCCAGTGGAAGAACAGCGCAATGGAGGTGGTTGATTAAATAATAACAGGATTTTTTTCTTGGTTAACTAGGTTTTTCATTTGTGTTTGAGATATTTATATCAACTAATAGGTACTGAAGTATAATGGAAAGTGTTCCTTAATTATGAGGTGGAAAAATTTGAAGATGGTAAGATACATTATGTTCACTTAAATATTAGGAAAACAGCCCTAACAAAAAATTTATAATGCAACAGTTTTTTTTACCAATAGCATTAACATTTTTAATCCTGTTTATTTATTTACTTACTTATTTATAATATTGTTCATAGACTTCCTTCAGGTATGTGTGTTTCTAGGTATTCAAGAATGTTGTTTTTGTTTCATAGTAACTTATGAAAGATAGTTTGCAGTCAAGTTTAAGCACAAGAAAAAACCAAGCAATCTCTTCAAACTGCTCGGTATACTGGATTTTCTATATGTGAATGAATAACTGCCTGTTTTGCAACTGAATGTTTATATTCATGAGCAGAAAATCTTTGTTACTTTTAAATGTCCTATTCTCTAGGGAAGTTGGATTATGTCTAGTCAGGTCTAGAAACGATTTAGCTTTGTGAAGACTGAGTGAAGAGTGCAATTCGCTCTTTCTTTTTAGTTAGGGCCGAGTGTTATGTGATCTGAACAAACTACTGCATCCTTTTGAGATAAGAGAGAAGCAGAATACAATGACAGGACAGAATTTAAATTTTATATGAATTATTTCAGATCTTCTGGCAGCATATCAAATGAATCTATTTGTATTAAATCATTTAGCAATGCTCATTGATTAGGTTGCTATACATGGAGTAATTTAATCAATGTGAGTTTGTCATGTATCAAATTTCTTCTTCAGTTAATCAACATATACAGCACACTGTCATACAGACTGATTAATATATTGTCACTGGATTAAAATATGAGATTAAACAAGAGGACATGAATCTGAGTAAATATAATAATAATAAATGCCTAGTTTTTTAACTTTCCAAAACGTTGTATGTAAGTACAACTTAACACAGATTATAAAATGCATGTTTTGATCACATCATATAGTTACTGGTTTGTATCCTGAATAAAAAAAAAAACATGGCATTGCATCTAAGGTCAAGGGATTGTGATAGTTGAGAATTGATGAACATTTAATACCTTGTTTCATTAAAAATTCTCAGAACATTGAACATAAGTCAACATTCCATGGAGAAGGAAATATTATGCAGCTTGTATGTGTTCATATCTGCATATCGGAGCACAAAATATTGACATGATAATTGCAGTCAAGCCTGACTGAACAGTGGCCTGTGGGAATTCAGCTGGTGTTGTACCAACTGGATGGCTGCTCAGGACACAGTTTGAAATGCAAGGTGCAAGTTAGCATTTTATTCAGCACAAGCAGGCATCATTTAAAAATCCTTGGGGGAAACCCTGGTGATGTGCAGATGTTAAAGCAGTCTGTTCTGAAGCACTGATCTTTTGAATACTGTAAGAAACTTGTGTATTTTATAAGAGAAAGTGCTTTCCAAATTAAGGAGAAAATATGATGCTTAAAGTGTTCGTGCTAGTAATTGAAACCATAATCTCTACAATATAAAACATGCATAGCTGTAAAAGCATAATTTTAGACATTTGGCTTTTAAGTGTAACCAGTTTTTTTCTTTGCTACTATATATAAAACAACATGTAGCGAAGTATATAATGCAGAACAAATTTATAACTGTGTAACCAAATGTTTTATTTTATTGCAAACTGAAAACATAATTTGTAGTTTCCATATCTCATTAAAACATTAACAGTATTAAAAGAAATAATATTTCTTTTAAATATTTAGACACAGATATATATGTGTCTGTGTGTCTATGTGTATCTGTATCAAGGTCAGTTATATTTAATGAAATTAACAACATCAATATTTATGTTTTTTTAAACATTTTTTTCCAAATTCTTCCAAGATTTTTAAAGTGAAATTTTATGCTTAAGATTTATTAGCTGAGAAGCTAAGGTATTCTGCTGTAATAGAAGAACTCCTATCTTAAGCCCATGTCACACTGCACCAACGGATGGAAAGAGGATGTAAAACGGAGAGAAACACTTGTCATCCGTTGGTTAACGCGATTCATCCGTTTTGTACTTACTGCTTCCGTTTTTCATCCTCTCTATCCGTCCAGCATCCGTCGACTGAGGTTCCATCCGCTCAAAAAGTTTTGAGCTGCTCAAAACTTTTTGAGCGGAAAATGTATCCAACACGTCCATTCTGCATCCGCTACGCATACGGGGAACATCCGTTCTGCATCTGTCGGCATCCGTTACGCGTCCGCTACATCCGCTAGGCATCCGCTGCGCATCCACGCAACTCAAATCTGCTCCAGCAGAAAGCGGACACAGGGAGGAAGCGAAACGGACGCGGAACGGACACGCAGCATTAGTAGCATGGACGGAGAAAGGATGAAAGCGGATGCAGCTCGCATACAAAGCATTTAAAATGGAAAAAACATTCGCAGAGGGGACCTATTTCGGATATTAAGGATGTCTAGAGGACCTCCAACAAGGCAATGGGGACATGGAGCCTGGGGAATGGAGGCAAGGGCGAAACCTGATAGACACTGAGTATGTGCAAGGCCCCAACAGAGCCTCACATGAAGGGAAGAAGCAGCGCAACCTCCTGAGACACTGGTGCAACTCCCCAGCTGGAGCAGTGGAGTGGCAGGACAGGATGATAGATGATTAATGGATGCTTCCTTCAGTCTGTCTTATTGATGAGATTGGGCCATGTATGTTGGGTAGGCCTACAATGAACAGGGCATTTAATAGAGTTGTGTTTGTGTTGACA
>BLBF01019544.1:0-16720 GCA_015471245.1 Laticauda colubrina
TAGTATTTCACCTAAAACAGTTAGGGTGAACAATGTTATCCCTAACAAGACCATAGAAATATTTTATGATATTTAACATCATGAAATGTTGATATTAATGTCAACATTATGAAAGATCTGTATGTTCTGAACAGTTGCATACTCAATTGTAAGGGATGAAAAGAAGAGCTGGATAGCTCTTGTTGCAAGGTACTTCTAGATCAGGGGTGTCAAAGTGGTGACCTGCAGGCTGGATGTGTCACACACAGGCCATGCCCACTCCACCTCTGCAAATGGGAAAAACATCACGATATGTCACATGATGGCAACCTACACCGCGAGTGTGACATCAGTCTTCTAGTTCTTAAAAGCCTCTGTTTGCAACAATGGATATTTAAGTGTGCTTCCTGTTGTCCTTTACTTAGTAAAGGTATATAAGGTAATCATTTGTAATCAATTAGAAATTTCATTTCTGTTCTATATGTAAAGTGGGTGACTCCAAATCTACAAACCTGATTGGTCAATAAAATGAACATTGGATTGGTTCACTAGGAACCAATCCAAAGAGCTGCTAAAAGGCGGCAAATCTAAACAACTGCCATTGGCTGCAAGCAGGCAAGCCAGCCTGTATAAAAGGCTGGCCTCAGCTTCAGCCAAGTGTTCCTATGTACTAACTAGTTTAAGAATAAAGTATTTGTTGTTGGAACCCGGTCTACCTCGTGTGTTTTCCGAACAAAACACTGGCGACGAGGATGGGATCGTCCTGAACGGAAAAACCTGCACGCGGTGATAAGAAGTCCAGATTACAACCAAGATGTCTGCAAACAACACACCGCCCGCACCCTTCAATCCCAACGAAGAGGATTGGGATTCCTATGCTGATCGCTTCCAAATGTATTTGGAGAGCAATGAAATGGAAGGCATTTCAGAACAACGCAAGAGAGCTGTGTTCCTGACGCACTGCGGGCCAACAGTTTTTAAGATGGCAAAGGCCCTTGCGAAGCCCCGAGACGTTAAACAACTAACGTGGACAGAATTGCAAAGACTCCTCAAAGCACACTACGCTCCGATGGTGTCTAACTTAATAAAGCGACACGAATTTTACCGCAGAGACCAGAGAGAGGGAGAGACCGTCGCCGATTTCATCGCTGCCCTCAGACAAATAGGGGGTGAGTGTGAATTTTTGAACATAGACGAGGCAATGAGGGATCGCGTGGTGCTGGGCCTGAGAGACTCGACCGCACAGAGTAAATTGCTCAACAAGCCCAACATCACCGTTACCGAAGCCATCGCGGAAGCCACAGCCGCTGAAGCCGCGAAAAAATCTGCCGTAGCCATTAAAAAGATGAACACACACAGCGAAGAAACACCAACCAAAGACAGAAAGCACCCTGCCACCACAACCCACTACGAAGAGTTGGGCGAAACAATTGAATCGAGCGAAGAGGACGACGAGGTCCACCGTTTGCTCACGAACAAAAAAGAGAGCGAAAGGAGAAATTGGCGGGAATGCGCTGGCTGCGGAGGAAACCATCCCCGAGCCGAATGCAGATTTCTCAATGCCATCTGCCGGCATTGCAAAAAACGAGGGCACATCGAGAAGGTCTGCAGGAACAAAAAATACTACAGCCCGACAAGACGCAGAAATTCCCCAACACGAGCCGAGCCTAAACGAGCCGAGAGAAAGTGGCAACAAGAGAAGCGAGCCAATACACACCAAACTGTCATTATACAGAGCGCTCAGACGGAAAGTGGGAAAAAAATTAAAGTCATCGTGAAAATCGAAGGAAAACACTGCAAGATGGAAGTGGACTCGGGGTCCTTCCTCTCCATGGTATCATGGGACACAATAAAACAGCTAGTCCCAGGTATAAAACCCAAAGAATTGAAGAAGCAGCACCTAACCCTCAAGGACTATCAGGGAAACCAAATCCCTGTGGTAGGCATGGGACAATTCCGAGTCGCCTACAAACATCACGTCAAGGTGCTTCCGCTGACCATAGTCGACCAAGACAGACCAAGCCTCCTGGGCATCGAATGGTTCGCGCCATTGGGCATCGGGATGACCGGGGTCGATCGAGTGACTACAACCGGCTGGGAAGACGACCTCATCCGAGAATTCCAGGACGTTTTTGATGGCTCACTTGGCAAGTATCGGGGAAATCCCATTTCTTTCAATCTAAACCCCCAAATAGCCCCACGAAGAATAAAAGCCAGGTGAGTTCCTTTTGCACTAAAGGCAAAAATAGAGGAACAGCTGGACAAATTAATAGCCCAAGGGGTGTTAGAACCTGTGGACCATGCCAAGTGGGAAACGCTTATTGTCACACCCATTAAACCTGACAGGTCCATCAGAATCTGTGGTGACTATAAGGCTACCCTGAACCACGCATTACAACCAAGCGCATACCCGGTGCCAGTAGTCCAGCATTTGCTTCATTCCCTGGGAAAAGGCAAAGTTTTCGCCAAACTCGACTTGGCACAAGCCTATCAACAACTCCCAGTGGACCCAGAAACAGCAGAAGCACAGACTATAGTCACCCATAAGGGTGCATTCAAATGTCACCGGCTCCAATTCGGAGTAAGCGTGGCCCCTGGCGTCTTCCAGAGTCTGATGGAACGCATTCTAAATGGCATACAAGGAGTCGTTCCCTATTTTGACGACGTCCTAATCTCGGCCAGAGATGAAACGCAATTAAGAAACAGACTCAAAGAAGTATTAACTAAGTTTAGGGAATCTGGCCTCAAGGTAAAAAGAGAAAAGTGCTGTTTAATTAAGAACAGCGTCGAATTCCTGGGCTACTCAATAGACGGAGAGGGTATCCACCCCACAGACAAAAAAGTTAAAGCAATCAAAGACGCTCCTGAACCAAGAAATAAAACCGAACTACAAGCATTCTTAGGATTAATTAATTTTTATAACGTGTTCCTGCCAAACAAAGCCACTATAGCAGAACCGTTACACCGTCTGCTAGACAAAAAGGCAACTTGGACTTGGGGTTACAAAGAAAAAAAAGCCTTCCAAAATATTAAAAGCTTGCTAACATCAACAAACGTTCTCATCCAATTTAGCAACACTCTGCCATTAACAGTGATCTGCGACGCCTCACCATATGGAGTAGGTGCCATCCTGAGCCACCAACTATCTGATGGCAGAGAAGCACCCGTCGCATATTACTCTAGGACTCTATCAAAAACCGAGCGGAATTACAGCCAATTAGACAGGGAAGCTCTAGCAATTGTCGCTGGAGTAAAACGCTTCCACGAATACTTATATGGGCGGACTTTTCAAATCATAACGGACCACAAACGGCTAATGGGGATTTTGGCGGGAAACAAGCCAACACCTAATATACTGTCCCCAAGAATGACGAGATGGTCAGAGTTCGTAGCAGCTTATTCCTACACTCTGACACATCGGCCAGGGAAACAAATTTCCCATGCAGACGCTTTGAGCAGAGCACCCTTACCAGCAACCGACGAAGACCCGGCACCAGCGATGACAACGCTACAAATCGAGACTTGCCCCGATCTACCCATATCAGCGTTTGATGTCGCCAGAGCCACCGCGAAAGACTCATTGACTGCCCGCGTTCTTAGCTGGGTAGGTAAAGGCTGGCCGGAGAATCAAAAAACTGAAAACTTTAAACCTTTCCGGTCCAGACAGACTGAACTTTCAATCCAAAAGGGGTGTTTGTTGTGGGGTGATCAGGTAGTAATCCCTGCCAAATTACAGCCCAGGGTACTTAAGTTGTTACATGAAGGGCACCCGGGAATGGTTAAGATGAAAAGCCTTGCCAGAAGTTATGTTTGGTGGCCGGGTATTGATAAGGACATAGAGTATTGGGTAAGCTCATGCCACAAATGCCAGGCAATTAGACCATCCCCACCAAAAGCACCCGTTAAGGACTGGGAAACCCCTCGGGGACCTTGGTCAAGAATACACATTGACTTCGCGGGTCCTACCAAGGGGCATACCTTTCTGATTGTCGTTGATGCCTATTCAAATTGGCTTGAAGTAAAAGTTATGCCATCAACGACAACAGAAACTGTAATTAAAAAGCTGGACAACCTTTTTGCCACCCATGGCATACCGGACGTTCTTGTCTCAGATAACGGGCCACAGCTAACCAGCATACCATTTGAGCAATACCTAGCCTCCCTAGGTATAAGACATGCCCTAACCGCGCCGGCTCACCTGGCTGCGAACGGCAGGGCTGAGAGAATGGTCCGGTTTACTAAAGAAGGTTTGGAACGAATGGACGCTGGAGATGTCCAACAGAAAGTAAACCGTTTGCTCACACTCCAGCACATAACGCCCAGTACCATAACCAATAAGTCCCCAGCAGAATTACTTATGGGGCGAAAATTAAGATCTCACCTTGATAGGTTACACCCAAATTTTACCCCAGAAAACCCCCCTGACTCCTCTACACGGTTCAGACAATTCGAAATAGGCGATTTGTTATACGCTAAAAACTTCACCGGGGACCCGGTATGGCTACCAGGACAGATTATCCAAATTACAGGCCCCAAATCCTACCGATTAAAATTAGACGATGGCAGGGAATGGAAGCGGCACATAGACCAGCTTCGATCTCGAATTATAGAGAGAACCACAGACTTACAAACATTCACCGAAAAAACCGGCGAATTGCAAACCAAGGTGGGGGGGGAAAGGCGAGAAATAAATAAAGAACTGTTTAAAACCAAACCCAATGAAACATACGAACAAAAAGAGCAAATAAAAGACTCACTGTTTGGAGAGACTTGCGTGAAGAGCCCATCGGAAGGGGCCAGCCAAGCCAGCTCGACCTGCCCAGAGGAAATGGGAGGGAGCGGCAAAACCGTCAGCCTAAGAAACTCAGGCGGTGGTAAAATGGCTGACTCACCCTTCCAGACGGTTCCAGGGAGAAGGACGGACGACACAGCAGCCCCATCCGAACCGGTCGAAGTCTTCACTAAGAATGAACCGCGCAAGTCAAGTCGAGTCCGAAAAAGCCCCGCCTACCTGCGAGACTACGTCACCACGTAGGACTGAACTAAGGGGGGAGGGGTGTTCTATATGTAAAGTGGGTGACTCCAAATCTACAAACCTGATTGGTCAATAAAATGAACATTGGATTGGTTCACTAGGAACCAATCCAAAGAGCTGCTAAAAGGCGGCAAATCTAAACAACTGCCATTGGCTGCAAGCAGGCAAGCCAGCCTGTATAAAAGGCTGGCCTCAGCTTCAGCCAAGTGTTCCTATGTACTAACTAGTTTAAGAATAAAGTATTTGTTGTTGGAACCCAGTCTACCTCGTGTGTTTTCCGAACAAAACAATTTCTATAAAACATTTACATAGAGCAAAGAAAGAGTACAGTCAATCAGAGGTAAAAAGTCCCAAATAGTTCTCTGCTCCAAATCAGTACCCTTTTTTAATTTTCCTTCCAAAATCTGCTTTCTGAATTATCTGAGTAAAAAAAATAAAGGCAAATAATATGCTAACTTCACTCTTCCATGTCCTCATGACCCCCTCATATGCTAATTTAACTCTTCCATGTCCTCATGACCCCCTCTTGGGTGTCAACCTTGGAAGCCATATTTCATTTAGAAGCTTCCAGACTGCTTAGTTGGAAGGCTGACACTCTGATTGTTTAGAGAAAGCATATGTAAAAGGGGGACTTTACACAGAACCAAATAGGCTCTTCAGGTGTTTGAGAATTATCACCAGTTTTGCGGACAGTGGAGAGAGACTTTCATGATCAGACTGCCATTTACTGAATTCAAAGAAACATATGGACATTGAAGATAGGCTTTGAGATCCAAAGGATGGACTAGCAAGCATGTTATGATATAGTCTATTATATTTTTAGGAGATATTGATCCTATTTTCGAAGGGAGATAGACACTTTAAGCCTGGAAGCATGAAAAAAAGCACGAGGTTCATTGTTCAGAGTTAAACAATTGTTTTGAATACAATCGAAATCCTCATCTTTCTAGAGAGCAATTGTTGGTTGTTGTCAACACAACACTAGACAAAGCAGATCAATGGCCTGGTTCTGTATAAGATAGTTCCTCTTGTTCCTATGAAAAGCTAACAAGGAAAGAAAGAGAATGAATGCACTTTGTGAATCTTCTTGTTCCAGCCATTCTCTATTTATTATTGCTTATGTTCCTTTCTGCCTGTAAAAGTTCTAACAATACAATGTCTGACATTTTCTACACAATGGGGATATTACACAAAAATGCAACTAAACATCTTGTTCTAGTACCCAGACACTTTTTCAGCCACCTAAGTATTATATGTAATGGGATCAAAAGGTATAAATTAAGCCATTTTACATATAAAACTGTTTCATTTTAAATCTAGTTAAAATTATTTTAATGACTTATTTAAAATGAAATAGCAGGTTTCTACTTTGCTTCCTTTTTCTTGGCTCTGGCTTCACACCGGCACATTAATGATTATTCGTCAAAGTCACACTGTTTGCTTACAAGGTATGAAGGCTCTTTAGACACTGTAATGACAGCTTTTGATTCACTTGATAATATTTAGAATAAATCCTAAAAGCCAATCTTTGAAAGAATAGACTACTTTTATTGGCTTTTAGTCCCATTACTGCTATCATAAGTGGTAAATTGGACTAATGTAAGTAATGCTGCTGGGTCATACTGTAAAACCACTGCTTAGTTCAACATTTTATTTATTTTTACATGATCTTATTTTAAGATATGATTAAAAAGTAATTCATCATGGTGACCAGAGGTACCTTGCAAGGCATGGCTGGAGCAAATTGTGGAAAATTGCACTCCTGAGTTGCGGTTATATTTGTTTCATTTACACTTGGAAGAACCTATTTTCTCTGCACTGTACATAAGAAAAGTATAGACTAAAACTTTTGAATACAGCAAGTTAGTCAAACCAGAAATTCATTTGAGGTTCCTGATTTGAAGGATGATGGACCAGCCTGATTGCAGCCTTTCATTAAGTCTTCTGCATATTTATTTGCTTCAGAATGTCTAAGCTTTCATGTTAGCCTGAGTCACATGCTGCACTAAGCTGTAGTTCAACTTGAGGTTTGTTGAATTCATTTCCACACAACATAGTAGGGTGAAACCAAACAAGCCACACTGTGTTCTAGCCTGATTGGCACAATCCACGTGGTGTTCAGTCCAATGTTGCATGTAAAACAAGACTTTAGAAATATGGATCCTATGAAATATTATGGCCTACATTCTCATCAAGAGGTTGAGATTCTAGGATGAGTACAAAGAAGAGCAACAAAGATGATTAAGGGACTGGAGGCTAAAATATATGAAGAACGGTTGCTGGAATTGGATATGTCTTGTTTAATGAAAAGAAGGAATAGAAGGACCAGGGGATTTCAATGGAAACCTCCAAGGTGCCCTCATTTCTGTTATATTCTGTTATTCTGTCAACATTCACAGAAGTTGGCCAATAAAGAATTCTCTTTACACGCATACAAATTACTTAGTTCCTAAGTTCTGAGCACACAGAACACAGCTTATTCTGGCATTTAATTCCCGACTCACTTCAAATCACATGTGGGAGGGAAGGCATAAGCTTCCGTCATGGTAATTGTAGACACACTTTGCTTGATTTAGAACTCATGAAAAGCATGTTTCTAAAATAGGTGGGGGATTTTCATTTATCATGATTAGTTATTCTGCATTTCTTCCAGGAGATCAAAGTGACACTCCCAGAATCAACATTCTTGGGAATGATCATCTATAGGCTGTACTCTAGTTCCAGTAGAAATGGGACTGAGAACTGCTAGAAGCAAGCTGGGCATCCTAGAACAATGTTGCTTCTAGACTAGCTGGTTGAAATTGCAACTAAGGCAATTTTAAACTATAATAGAAGTGATTAAATTCACTTCTGTTTTGCAGATACATGAAGTATCTCATTTATTCCACAGTCTAAAGGTAATATATGATAACATTCTCTGTTAGAAAATTGTGTAGCTGAAAATGGAACATAGCTTCTGTTGCACTCAAGATGACTGTCAGGAATGAGAAATTAGTGTTGGACAATTTGGATTCCTTCTGGCTAACTCCCACAATCCCTTGCCATTGTCATTGCTATCTGGTGCTGATGGGGTTTGAACTCATCAGTTTCTGGAGGACACCAGGTTTTGACCTTAGTATGAGACTGAACATTTAGTCCCAGATGAAATGTAGTAAAGAAGGAGAGGATGTGAGAGAAGGAAGTTGGTTATGAGAGAAAGGAGAGGATGTGGTGATTAAAATAGTGGTGAGAATAATAATAGAAAAATAATAATAATAAAATATTTAAATGTCCAAGTGTGATTGGACACACAAGGAATTTGTCTTGGTGTAAATACTCTCAGTAAGAGGAGGAAGTGTACTAGAGTTTCTGCATGGACTCATTCTGTTCTTTAGCAGAGAGATTTGCCTTCCAACATATAAAGGATAATTGTATATAGTAGAGTTCTTTTTCCATCATGAAATTCTAATCCCACGGAGGATTATACTATCTTTGTCTTCTGCTACATCTTTGAGAATGTGAACTGTCTCCTTGTTTTATTGTGGTGCTTATTCACTTGTAATATTACCAAAAGTCACCATGCCATTGGGAGTTAGACCTATATCTCTACTGCATGTGCAGTAAGGAGGACAAATCCTTGCAGAAGAAACCACATATATCCAAGGGATTCAGAAAACACTGAATGACACGAAGCTCCCTAATACTCCTCCTTTTAATTTCGTCTTCAGAAGCGATCTTTATCATATCCCTTCCTTTCACTCTTGGTTCTTTCAATTTGTTTTTCCAAATCTATTCTTTTCCAAAATCAATTTTTGATATCACCAAATAATGATCTGTTCTCCACTCAGAAGTTCATACTCCTCCCGTATCCTTTGTTATTAATCATGCAATCAGTTATGCTTTGGGATTCATATTGATAATATCTAAGTGTATGAATAGACTTGATGTATAAAATGACAGATGTTGCCAGCCTTAGTTGAGTCCTCCTTTGTGCAGCATTTCCCACTAAATGGTAAAGACAATACCAAAGGGTTTGGCACATCAGGCCAATATCTCACAAGTACCATATTCTGAATAATCTAAGTTTCTGTTCTCTAACTTTAGAAACCAATTATGTGCAGGATAACAGATTGTGAACCCCAATATATAAAGTTGCATGATTTGACGAAAACCTACTCATCATCTTACAAAAACAATTTACTCATTAGGTATATATTAAATAATAAAACAAAAACACATGGTCTATTCCAACATGGTCATTTTAATGATTCAAGATTAATATCAGCTTTATAATTTATAGGCTTGAGTAATTCATTAATAAATAATATAAGAAGCCATGCTACAAATTTTCTTTTTAATTATACATGCAGAAACATGCATTAAATTGTTTTTCTGTCTCCAGTAAGTAATCTTTTAAATTTCATAGAAACTTGGCACTTAAGCCCTTCCATCAACAAACTATGCAAAGCTCTTGCAAGTATTTTCCCAGCAAAGCTAGAGATAAACTTTGCTAGCAATTATTTATTTACTACATATACAATATTTCTGTATAGCCCTGCATCCCAGACACCTTCCAATTTGCAAATATTGTAGCATAAAATCTCACCTCTATTTATTATGTTCAATCCAATAAAATGACATGGTACATTACAATAAAAGTATCATTTAAAAACTCAAAGTGAGAAAAAGAAAAGGCAGCAATTTGTACAAAGCTGTAATGTCAATCAGACTTCTTTTACATTTTTTGGGGGGGAGAATGTAATAAATAAGCAGCCAATTACTTTTGACCATTTACTTCATTTATTTATAAAATACTTCTCTGCTGTCTTGCAGCTTAAAAAGAAAATCACCAGGGCATTTTATCAATCCAATTAAAACAACTTTCAAACACAAAATAAGACGAAACAAAATGCAAAAAAGATATACATTAAAGAATGTACTTTTTTTCCTCCTTCCCTGTCTCTTTTCCTTCTTTGTCATGCCTTTCATATTGTACCTTAAGAATAAGAATGAATTTTATGAGCTTTGGTAGATTTAAAACAGAATAAAAGTTTGTAGAAAAAGAATATTTTAAAAACAAAGTAAAAGCCTGGAGAATGTACAGCATGATAGCACTTAGTATTTAGAAAAAATAGAATAAAATTTTGTAGAAAAAGTATACTTTAAAAACAAAGTATAAGCCTGGAGAATGTATGGCATAATAACACTTAGACTTATATACTGTTTTGCAGTGTTTTACAGCCCTCTCTAAATAGTTTATAAAATTAGCATATTGCCCCCAACAATCTGGGTCCTCATTTACCGATTTAGGGAGGATGGAAGGCTGAGTCAACCTTGAGCCAGTGAGAATTGAACTGCTGGAAGTAAGCAGAATTAGCCTGCAATACTGCATTTTAACCACTGCGCAACCACAGCTTTTTAAAATAGAGCAGGTCAAGCTACTTACTCTCAGGAAGATTCTAATAATTGGAATGCTACCACCACCAAAAAGGTATATTCATCTCTACCTCATCACCTTTAACACCAAAAGAAAAGCACAGCCTCAGGAGCTGAATACAGATTATAAACAAATTCATGAATTACTGAGATGTCAACACTAGTGGATGAGTGTATATCTGTCAGGATGACAGTTGTAACTGCACTATTGAAGTCCCATTGATTTTTAGATTTCTATGTAAAAAAAGGGAGGCAGGTCAATTCCATGGTGGTGGATATCCTTTTAACTTTTTAGACCATTTCTCTTAGACATTCCTGATGTACATGGTTTGTCCAATGTTCTATTTCCAAACCATTTTGTAGGAAATAGTTGAGGATTACAGCTGGACTTCTTAATACCTACTGCTGGAATTAGATATTCTGTAGGCCTATAACTCCTGCTCTACATTCTTTTAATATTTGTATATTTTAAGTGAATTATGGAAATATCCACTGTGTATTGAATATTACTGCATTTCGAGTTGTTTGAGGTATGCAAGTTCAAACAGTTTGGGGTAGGCAAGTTCTTAAACAATTTGGGGGCCAGTTTGGTCTAGGGACTATAAAGGCACCAGACTAGAAAGTGGGTGACCATATGTTGTAGTCCAGCCTTAGCCAATAGCCATAAAAGTCAGCTGGATGACCTTGGACCAGTCACTCTCTCTCAGCTCACCTCACCTGGTTGCTATTATGGGGAAAATAGGAAGAGGCAGGTATGTTGGTTATGATGGAAGAGCCATCACTTGAGACTTTCAAGAAGAAATTGGACTGCCATTTGTCAGAAATGGTGTAGGGTCTCCTGCTTGGGCAGGGGGTTGGACTAGGTGACCTATAAGATCCCTTTCAACTCTGATTATCTGTAATCTGTTATCTGTTTGCCATCTTAAGTTATTGGTGAAAATAATAAATGCCAGAAATAAATAAAAGTTCAGGAAACAGGAACCATTAGGAATTCTGGAAAGATCTTTATTAATAGTAGGTATCAGAGCTACACAGAGGTGGCACAGTGATTAGAATGCAAAACTGTAGGCTACTTCTGCTGATCACCGGCTGCCAGTAGTTTGGCAGTTCAGGTATCACTGGCTCAAGGTTGACTCAGCCTTCAATCCTTCTGAGGTCAGTAAAATGAGGACCCAGATTGTTGGGGACAATATGCTGACTCTGTAAACTACTTAGAGAGGGCACTGTGAAGTGGTGTAGAAATCTAAGTGCTATTACTAGTGCTATTGCTATCATAACAGAATCTTTGCCAAAAGTCTACTTAGCATAGTTAAAACCAAGTTACGCTAAGTCTCTTTATCATGTTTCCCTGCTCTCCCAGACCTAGGATGGGTGGATGATTAGATAGATAGATAGTGTTCTGTATAGAGTGGTATACTCCAAACAACGCAATCTGATTGGCTAGAAAGACCAGTATTGGATTGGTTCATTAGGAACCAATCCAAAAGAACCACTGAAAGGTGGCAAAGTCAAATAGCTGCCATTGGCTACAAGCTGGCAGGCAAGCCTGTATAAAAAGGCTGCCGCAGCTTCAGCCAAACCGTTCCGTTACTGTTGCTAGTGTTAATAAAGACTTTGTTTGTTGGAACCCGGTCTACCTCACGTTTTTCCGGACGGAACACTGGCGACAAGGGTGGGATCGTCCTAAACGCGAGACCGAGCACGCGGCAGAAAGAATTCCAGGCTGAAAGTGATGGCTGGGAATAATACACCACCCTCACCCTTCAATTCCAACAAAGACGATTGGGAATCATACGTAGACCGTTTCCTGATGTTTTTAGAGAGCAACGAGATGGAAGAGATCTCAGACCAGCAGAAGAAGGCTGTCTTCCTAACGTATTGTGGACCAACCGTATTCAAGATGGCCAAAGCATTGGCAAAGCCCAGAGACGTGAAACAAATGACCTGGTCTGAGCTTCACCTAATGTTAAAGGCCCACTATGCACCGGTAGTGTCAAATCTCATCAAACGGCATGAATTCTAAAAAAGGGATCAGAAGGAAGGCGAGACCATCGCTGACTTCATGGCAGCTCTCTGACAACTGGGGGGAGCTTGCGAGTTCCTGAACTTGGATGAAACCATGCGAGATCGAGTTGTCCTAGGTCTGAGAGACTCTAACTTACAAAGTAAACTACTAAATAAACCCAATATCACAGTGGCTGAAGCAATCACAGAAGCCACAGCAGCAGAAGCTGTGAAAAAGTCAGCGGCCACTATGAAGCAGATGAACTCAAATAATGACGCAATGACCCTATCCAGAGGAAAGAAGCAAGTTCCCACCACAACTCATCATGAAGACTTTGACGGTTCATCAGAAACGGAAGATGATGACGATAAGGTCCACTGCCTGTACGCCAACAAAAAAAGGCACGAAAAAAGAAATTGGCGGGAATGCGCTGGCTGTGGGGGAAACCACCCTCGAGCCGATTGCAGATTCCTTGATGACATCTGCCGAGCTTGCAAGAAGAGGGGACACATCGAAAAAGTCTGTAGGAATCGAAAAAATAACAGCCCAAACAGATGTAGCAACTCCCCACTTCAAGCTGAATCAAAGCAAGCCGAGAAAAAATGGGAGCGCAACAAACGAACCGGCAACTGAGAAAAGACCCATCAAACTGTCACTATTGGAAGTGCTCAGACGGAAAGCGGGAGAAAGGTCAAAATTGTTGTAAAAATTTAAGGAAGCCCCTGCGAGATGGAAGTCGACTCAGGATCCTTCCTGTCAATGGTGTCTTGGAACACAATCAGATGGCTGGTTCCAAACATCAAATTAAAAGAACTCCAGAAACAAAAGTTAATTTTAAAAGACTACCAAGGAAACCGAATCCCTGTGGTAGGTCTAGGACATTTCCAAGTCACATACAAGCAGCACGCTGAAGTCCTGTCTCTAACAATAGTCAACCGGGACCGCCCCAGCCTCCTGGGCATCGAATGGTTCACACCATTGGGCATCGGAATGACCGGGGTGAGCCGAGTAGCCACAACTGACTGGGAAGAGAGCCTAATATACGAATTCCAAGACGTCTTCGACGGCACCTTAGGCAGGTACTGGGGGACCCCAATTTCCTTTAGTTTAGACCCCCAGGTAGCACCTAGAAGGTTAAAAGCCAGACGAGTCCCCTTTGCCTTAAAGACCAAAATAGATGAACAGTTAAATAAATTAATTGAGCAAGGGGTCATAGAACCAATTGACCATGCTAGATGGGAGACACCAATAGTAACACCTGTAAAACCTGATGGGTAGGTACGCATCTGCAGAGACTACAAGGCTACCCTGAACCATGCGTTGCAGCAAAGCGCATACCCTGTGCCAATCGTGCAACATTTACTGCACTCGCTTGGGGGAGGAAAATTTTTTGCCAAGCTTGATTTAGCCCAAGCATATCAACAGCTTCCAGTAGACCCAATAACAGCCGAGGCACAGACAATAGTAACTCACAGAGGGGCATTCAAATGTAACAGACTTCAATTTGGAATAACCGTTGCTCCAGGCGTTTTCCAAAGCCTTATGGAACACCTATTAAATGGAATTAAAGGGGTCATTCCATATTTTGATGACGTCCTAATTTCGGCTAAAAACACGACCCAATTAGAAAGAAGACTGAAAGAGGTGCTAACAAAATTTAGAGAATCCGGCCTGAAATTCAAAAAAGAAAAATGCTGTTTAATGACTGATTGCGTTGAATTTTTGGGTTATTTAATTGATGGAGAGTGTATACACCCTACAGAAAAAAAAGTCAAGGCTATTAGAGACGCACCACAGCCAAAAAACAAAACGGAATTGCAAGCATTTTTGGGTCTAATAAACTTCTATAACGTATTTCTCCCCCACAAAGCAATGATAGCAGAACCGTTATATCGCTTACTGGATAAGAAAACTAGCTGGACTTGGGGGCATAGAGAGCAAAAAGCATTCCAAGGCATAAAAAATCTGTTAATCTCAGACACCGTTCTTATTCAGTTTAGTAACACACTTCCATTGACGGTCACCTGTGACGCCTCACCGTTTGGAGTCGGTGCCATCCTGAGCCACCAACTGCCTGATGGGAGAGAGGCACCCACCGCCTTTTACTCGAAAACACTTTCTAAAGCAGAACGCAATTATAGTCAATTAGACAGAGAAGCCCTGGCAATTGTCACCGGAGTTAAACGTTTTCACGAGTACCTCTATAGGAGAACATTTTCCATTGTGACTGATCAAAAACCACTATTAGGAATTTTGGCGGGAAACAAACCCACACCAAACATTTTATCTCCCCGAATGACTAGATGGTCAGAATTCCTAGCTGCGTACTCCTACACATTGATACATCGACCCGGAAAACAGATCTCCCATGCAGACTCATTAAGTCGAACACTGCTGCCAATGACGGAGGAAGACCCAGCACCAACAATTACCACCCTGCAAATAGAAGCCTGTCCCAAACTGCCAATATCTGCAAATTATGTCACCAGATCCACCGCTAAAGACCCAGTGACTGCCTGCATTTTAAATTGGGTAGGTAAAGGCTGGCCGGAAAACCAAAAAACTGAAAACTTTAAACCTTTCCGGACCAGACAGACTGAGCTGTCAATACAAAAGGGGTGTTTATTGTGGGGTGATAGGGTGGTAATTCCTTCCAGATTACAAACTAGAGTGTTGGGTATGTTTCATGAAGGCCACCCAGGCATTGTGAAGATGAAAAGCCTGGCTAGGAGCTATATCTGGTGGCCTGGCTTAGACAGAGATATTGAATACTAGGTTGCTACATGCAATAAATGTCAGAAAACCAGGCCATCACCACCACAAGCACCTATAAGGGACTGGGTGACCCCACAAGGCCCCTGGTCTCGGATCCATATTGACTTTGTGGGTCCTACTAAGGAGCATACATTTTTGATTGTTGTAGATGCATACTCAAATTGGTTGGAAGTCGCAGTAATGTCATCTACAACAACCGACGCCGTTATCAAACAACTCAACAAACTATTCGCAACCCATGGATTGCCGGACGTCCTAGTGTCCAACAATGGGCCACAACTAACCGCTATACAATTTGAACAGTACCTAGCCTCTTTAGGTATACGCCATGCACTAACCGTGCCAGCCCACCCAGAGGCAAATGGTAGGGCTGAGAGAATGGTCAGGTTTACCAAGGAGGGTTTGGAAAAAATGGACCCAGGGGATGCCCAGGATAAATTGAACTGTTTACTCACCCTCCAGCATATCACCCCCAGTACTGTAACTAACAAGAGCCCGGCAGAATTGTTAATAGGGAGGAAACTTAGATCCAAACTACACCTTTGAGAAACCCCCCAACTCCTCCAGCCGTTTCCGCATGTTTGAAATCAGCGACCTAGTCTACACAAAAAATTTTCCTGGGGACCCTCTATGGCTTCAAGCCACAATCACACAAATAACAGGCCCCCGGTCCTACCGTCTAACTGTAGACGATGGCAGGGAATGGAAGCGGCACATAGACCAGCTTCGTTCCCGAAATGTCGAGCGAAATACAACCGTGCAACCTCAAACAATAAAAATCGACAAAAACAAAACCAAAGAGGGGGGGGGGGAATGCAAGAAAATATTACTGAAGGGAATAAAGAATTGTTAAAAATAAACCCAGAACATCTAACCAATCAAAAAGAGCAAAAAGAACACTTACGGTTAGATGAAACTGGCAGAAATAATCCACATGTAGAGGAACCCGTCCTGGAAGGGGCCAGCAAAGCCAGCTCGACCTGCCTGGGAAAGCCAGGAGGGAGCGGCAAAACCACCGGCCTGAGCAACTCAAGTGGTAGCAACCTTGTTGACTCACCCTACCAGATGGTTCCATGGAGAAGAGCCGGAGAGACAGCGATCCCATCCGAACCGCTTGAAGTCTCCAGCGAAAATGAACCGTGCAAGTCAAATAGAGTCAGAAGAAGCCCCACCTACCTGCTCGACTATGTCACCCACGTAGGATGAAACTAAGGTGGGAGGGGTGCTCTGTATAGAGTGGTATACTCCAAACAGCGCAATCTGATTGGCTAGAAAGACCAGTATTGGATTGGTTCATTAGGAACCAATCCAAAAGAACCGCTGAAAGGCGGCAAAGACAAATAGCTGCCATTGGCTACAAGCCAGCAGGCAAGCCTGTATAAAAAGGCTGCTGTTAAGCCTGGGTTCCCCAACCAGGGTTAGGTAGACAAGCTAAACAGAATGTGCAGCGTTAGTCAGATAGGAACACAGATAAATGAGTGAGCTAAGCTTGTATGTTTATTAACATACAG
>BLBF01019557.1:0-19277 GCA_015471245.1 Laticauda colubrina
TGAAGGCCCTCTTCCTTCCTTCAGCTGAGCGAATCCTCAGCACTGCAACAGCTATATAGCCATAGGAGGTTGTGATGAGACTAACTGGAATTAGAAGGAACAACACACTGGTAGAAAATATCACAACCTCATTTAGTGAAGTGTCAACACAAGCCAATTTAAGAAAGGCAGGGAGCTCACAAAAGAAATGATCCACTTGATTCCGTCCACACAGTGGAAGTTTAAGAGTCATCACTGTATGAACTAGTGAGACACTGAAGCCACTTACCCAGCAAACAGCAGCCATCGTGAAGCTCAGATAGTGGCTCATAATCATAGTGTAGCGCAATGGATGACAGATGGCGGCATAGCGATCATAGGACATGACAGCTAACAAAACACACTCTGTGGAGCCCAAAGCAAGAGAATTGTACAACTCAGTCACACAGCCACCATAAGTGATAGTCTTGCTTTTTCTCCAGAAATTCACCAGCATGTGGGGCCCAAGGCTGGTGGTGAAGCAGAGGTCAAGGAAGGAAAGGTTGCTGAGAAAGAAATACATGGGAGTATGGAGGCCTGCATCTAAGCTCGACACAACAATGATAGTAGTGTTGCCCAGCAGGGTCATCATATAGCAGACAAGAACAAGGGCAAAGAGCAACATCTCTAACTGTGGCCGGTCAGCCACCCCCAACAAGATGAATTCTCCTTGGTAGCTTTGGTTACTGGTTTCCCACAAGCTTTCCATTTTCATTGTCTATATAAATTAGAACAAGTAATGACATAAAAAAAAGAAATTCAGTACAGAACAGATGAATATCCTTATGAAGCAGTTGTCAGCTTGATTATGTGCCATCAAGGCATTCCTACTTAGCAATCATATAGATTTTCTTCATGGAATGTTACAAAACTCCCACCCCCATCCTTTTTTTTTTTTAAATTGCTGAGAGCGTACAGAAATTTGATTATTCATAAAATCTCAGGCCTTTCCATCAGCAAAGAAAAAGGAGCTGCATGGACATGATCCTCAATTCTGGAAGCCAAGGGTGAATCTCAGCACCCATAGATTTGATCAGAACTTCAGCTATTAAATATGCTAAGATTTTGTGATGCCTTCATTTCCATCACCATTTCCAAGACATCATCATCTATCTTGCATAGGTAGGTTTTCTAGAAGCTTCCGTCAGGCTTCTATATAACAATAAAAAAAGATGTCTTCATAAAGTCTGTTCTGCTGGATCCCCTTCCCACCCTGCAACACATTTATTCCTTTATCCACGTATTGATTCATTTATTTCATCAAATTAATACCACTTTCTAATGCCTTGGTAAACTCTCTCCTGGAGTACTGCATCCAGTTTTGGTCACCATGATGTAAAAAAGATGTTGAGACTCTAGAAAGAGCGCAGAGAAGAGCAACAAAGAGGATTAGGGGACTGGAGGCTAAAACATACGAAGAACAGTTGCAGGAACCGGGCATGGCTAGTCTAGTGAAAAGAAGAACTGGGGGAGACATGAAAGCAGTCTACCAATATCTGAGGGGCTGCCACAAAGAAGAGTGAGTCAAGCTCTTCTCTAAAGCACATGAGGGCAGGACAAGAAACAATAGATACAAACTCAAGGCAAACTGCACCTAACTTAATTGCAGGAAATACGACTTCAGCAACAGAGTGGTCAATGTCTGGAATACTCTACCTGACTCTGTGGTTTCTTCCCCAAACCCCAAAAACTTTAACCTTAGACTGTCTACTATTGACCTCACCTCTTTCCTAAGAGGTCTGTAGGGGGAGTGCATAAGCGCACTGACGTGCCTACTGTCCCTATCCTATTGTTTCTTTTATTTTTCTTATTCGTATCCATTTCATGCAGAGGTGGTATTCAGCAGGTCCTGACCAGTTCTGGAGAACCGGTAGCAGAAATTCAGAGAACCGGCAAATTCCACCTCTGACTTGAGATTTTACAGTATCCTTTCCCTGCCGCGCCCACCAAGCCATGCCAACAGAACTGGTAGTAAAAATTTTTGAATCCCACCACTGATTTCATGTATTCATAACCATGTTTATATTTATACCTGTTATCTACTAATTGCTTGACAAAATAAAATAAATAAATAAAAAATAAATAATCAGGGAGAGAAGCAACTTAGAACTAAGGAGAAACTTCCTGACAGTTAGAACAATTAATCCGTGGAACAATTTGCCTCTAGAAGATGTGAATGCTCCAACACTGGAAGTTTTTAAGAAGAGTTTGGACAACCATTTGTCTGAAATGCTATGGGTTTCCTGCCTGAGCCGGGAGTTGGACTAGAAGACCTCCAAGGTCACTCCCAACTCTGTTATTCTATATTCTATTGTATATCCCACCAAAATCTGAAGACTCAGCAGTATAAACAAAAATACTTGCTGAAGTAGTTTTGTCAAATGAATGAAACAAAATTGTCCCCCATTTTCAGGAAATGGCGAGAAAAGATGTCACCTCCTATCCCACCTCAGCCTAATAACCACAAGGTCCACAAGAAATTGGGAAAGAGCGTTGGAGAGTGAACTGCAAAAAAAGATCAAGTTGGTGCAGGTGTGATAGTGGAGGAATTTTAGCAAGTGCAGCATCACAAAGAAAGAGAGAGAGATGATAGGTGATAGATTATAGATGGATGATTGATAGATGATAAATAGATAAAGAGTGGGGAGGAGAGAGAACATGTAATCTTCTCCTTCCTTTTACTTATATATACATGTATATTATATAAGTAACTACACCCCCAAAACACTCCATTCCACAACCTCACCTGTATCTGTGTAAGAGAAATGTTCCTACTCTTGGCTCATCCTCATGTTGGAGGGTCTTGGATGGATGGATGATTTGAAGTAAAAATCTCTGTGAGTCTTTTTCTACTACATAGGACGTACTAGCCTCTATTCAAGAGCAGATGACACATTTTCAGGCTAAAATAGTTCTCATTGGAGCATCTCTGAATGGATCTTTCTTTTCCAGAGATTAGAGATTGGGCTGAAAGTGGGGACAAAAGGCAGATTGGTGGGGAGAGGAAATCCCCCCCAAAAGGGGAACAGAAAGAAACACTCAGGAAAGTAGATGCAAGCTAAGAAAAATAAATAGGTAGGAGCAAAGTCTGAGGAAAGAAGGAAACATGAAAAGAGTTGACAGGAATGAAGATGTAGGCAATGATGAACATGAAAATTGTCACACTAAATGGTCCACACAGCCCCATATGACATTGGTCCCTCTTTTGGTATCAGGGGTTGGTTTCATGGAAGACAATGTTTTCATAAACATTGGGGGGGGGGGGGGAGAAGCATCCAACCTAGAACTCACACATGTGCAGTTTTGCTCATCTTCTGCTTGCCTCCAGCTATGCTGTTCACTTCCTAATAAGCCACAGACAGGTAGCATCCATGGCCCAGGGATTGGGAACACCTGCCATAGATCTTATTCCTAAGCAAATGGATATAGCATTGCAGTAAACATTTCAGATCGATTTTTTATTTGATCTTCTAGGGAAAGAAGGTCGAGGCGAAAATCAATGCTTCTTTCTGTTTAAGGTAAAAAGGGAGATCAAATATCCTGGAGAGACAATAATAAGAAGGAAGATAAAACAATGATGGTTGAGCATTTCCAATGCTCAACAGGCAACATAAAAAGAGATAGAAAAGACAGAAGGCGAAGTCTCCCTGACCCATACTCTGATCAACCCACCTTCTTCAGCCCAGTATCTTTGCTTTTCAAAGTCTGCAGTTCTCCAGAATATTTCCAAATATTCCACATATACATAAATAATCAACCTGATAAGGAAGGAAATGAAGCAGCATAGTAGATTTTATAGGCATTTTCAGGGATGAGAATGAGGAGGGATGGGGGACTATTCCTGCCTATTTCTCACTATTTAGTGAAAGTTGCTATATAATAAAATTGTCATAAATTCACATGGCACCAGGACTCAAGATAAACAATAGCAAGCAATACAGACACACAATTATCAATCTGAGAAAGCAGAATGGTAGACTTTATAGGCATTTTCTGGGAGGGGGAGAAGAAAGGGAGGACCATTTAGTGAAAGTGGCTATGTTTCTCTGTAGTAAAGTTGCCACAGAGCCTCAGGGCACCAGGACTCAAGATGAACAATTAGTAGCAAACAAGACACTTCCCTCCTGAGTTTAGCAAAGCAAGTCTTCAAACAATTTGCAAAGGCTCACCCAGGAAGGATAGAGAGGGTCAGAAAAGGCATAGGAGCAAAGATGCAGGAGAAGGAGGAAGGGATGTGCAAAAGTTTGGATCAACAAACAAAGGTGTACCTTTCAAATAGTGTCAGAAAATTGAACAGACACAAGCACACAAAGTTTAATTGTTTGTTTCTCTTTTTATTAAAGTTGTAGAATACCTTATGCCACCAGACTTGAAATTCTAGACCTAGAAAACTAACTACGCTGCCTTCAGTCCAATCTAAGTACAGCATATAAAATTATATATTGCAATGTCCTATCTGTCAATGAACACTTCAGCTTCAACCATAACAGCACAAGAGCACACAATAGATACAAACTCAAGGTTAACCGCACCAAACTTGATTGCAGGAAATACGACTTCATCAACAGAGTGGTCAATGTCTGGAATACTTTACCTGACTCTGTGGTTTCTTCCCCAAATCCCAAAAACTTTAGACTGTCTACTATTGACCTCACCCCTTTCCTTAGAGGTCTGTAGAGGGCGTGCATAAGCACACCAACACGCTTACCATCCCTGTCCTATTGTTTGTTTGTTTTTTCTTATAGGTATCCTACATGTATCTTATATATATTTGTTATATGTATTTCATGTATTCATAACTATGTTTATACTTATACCTGTTATCTTATAACCGCTTGACAAAATAGATAAACAAGCAAACAAACAAACAAACAAACAAACAAATAAATAAATAAATAAATAAAAATAAACACCTACCTGCAATTCTTGGTAGCACTTCTAAAACATCTTTGGCCACCTCACCCAATCTAGACCAACCATGAAGGGATCAGGGGACCTATGTCCTCTCTGTGGATTCTCTCTCTTTCCAGTCTACATTTTTTGCCACAAATTGTATTCCAAATTTAAGCAGAATTGCAAAAAACTGAAGTGATCTAAGCAGGCCTATGTCTTGCCCAGCAGTATTTTCTCTCTTTCTCTATTCATTGAAGTATTCAATGGTATTCAGCAGGTTCTGACCATTTCTGGAGAACCTGTAGCGGAAATTTTGAGTAGTTTGAAGAACCAGAAAATCCCACCTCTGACTGGAGATTTTACAGTATCCTTCCCCTGCCACGCCCACCAAGCCACGCCCACAGAACTGATCGTAAATTTTTTTGAATCCCACCACTGAGATGCGGCAAGAAGTGACAGATCTTTAGCCTTGTCGATATATGGTTGGCAAACCACCCACTGCTCAGAAGCTTTCCTGCTTCATCTGAGCAAAGTGGTCCCAGATTTGGCATTGAGGACATAAAATACATTATTCTGGAAGACTTCAGCACTCCTGGAGGAAGGGACTTCCTTAGTGAGTCTGTTTAGGGATTCCTGACTGCTATGGTCACAGTAGCTATAGCTCAATTTGTTATGGCCTCAAACACGTGGTATCTCTTCAGTTCCATCCATCCATCCATGGACTTCTTCGTCTTCCCTTCCTCTTGAGTCATTTATTACTCCTTTATTTGTTTTACAATCATCTTTACACACACTCTTTATGGGAATCAACTGTCTCAGTGTTCCTATTTTAGGTACTGGTCACTCAATTTATATTCAGCTCACACTGATAATATCAATTGTTCTACCACAGACAATTCTGATGTTTCCCACTTGCAATACATTCAGTTTATCTGTATGTGTCTCTTGACAATAGCTGGTTCTTATTTCCATATCACTTCCTAAAAAACAGGCCTTCTATTGGTAGGCCCATAAATTTGGGATGCTCCCTCCAATCAACTATAACTAGTACTATCTTCATAGTCTTTTAATAGCAGACAAAGATATATTAATCTCCCAAGCATTGTAATAGTATGCTAATTTTGCTGTGACTCTTTACTTTTTACTGCTACTTTCATTTTTTTAAATGATTGCTTCATTTGATTATTTATTTTTATTGATTGACTGGGTAACAAAGATTTTATGCCCTGAACACTTTTGGGTATTGCTTATAGATTTTTAGCTGCTAATCATGAAATTAACCTGTAGTTTGATGAACATGGTGACAGTTTTCACCAGGATTATGCCAAAATGGAAAAAGGTTATCAGAGCAAGTGAAATCCAGCAATGCTGACTGACTATAGTTGGATGCTGTAGTGAGATGCATGGAATACTGAATACAGCAAAATACTTTTAGTCCTGTTGAACTCATGGAGCATGTCAGAAGCATTAGGCAATTAAGTGCATAATGGTCATTAAAAATTAATTTCATACCTCTCAAGATTCCTACATGAAACAAACATTCTGAAATTATATTTGCATTCAATTTGAAAATGTTTGGAAAAACCCAGTGTCATTTCATTCTGCATTTTAGTTTGCATTTAGTAAAATAGTTCAGATATTGTTGTAATCAATACATTTAATTTCAAAACTCCTTCAGCTTTATTTTCAGAAAAGCAAGCAGCATAGACATGCTTTATATCAGAGGTGGTATTCAGCAAGTTCTAACTATTTCTGGAGAACTGGTAGAGGAAATTTTGAGTCATTCAGAGAACCGGCAAATATCACGTCTGACTAGAGATTTAAAGGGTAGGTCACACTGGCCAATGGATGCAAAACGTATGCAAAAAGGACACAGCGGACGAGCAAATTTTCCATCTGTTGTTATCCGCTCTCAAAAGTGCCCCAAATTTGCATAAACAGAGCAGACAACAACGGAAAGGAACGGACGTGGGGAAGATGTAGCGGGGATGTAAAGCGGATGTTCGTAGGAAGCCTAGCGGATGGAAGTGGATGGAAGCAGATGACACATCCACAGGGCTTCCCGGGAAGAACAGCGAAGCAGACACATAGCGGATGCGTAGCGGATGACGCGGATGCATCACAGACATCTATAGGATGCATAGCGGATGCGTAGTGGATGCAAAGCATTCACTGCGCATGCGGGGAGGATGAATTGCGTAAGCTCCACGGATATAAAAGGATGCAGCTCGCAAGCAGTCACCATTCAGAGGAAAGACCTGCTGCCAGAGACATCTTGAGAGAACACCATGGGGAAGAAGAGGAAGCCTGTGCCTACTCCTGCCAGCCCTGGCAAGAAGGACAGAACCACCATCCCACCCCCTGGCACTGACTCTGAAGCTACTGGTGCTTCTGCTGCTGCTGGTGGTGCTCCTGGTGTTGCTGCTGCCAGTGCTTCTCCTGCTGGTGCTGGTGCTGCTAGTGCTTCTCCTGCTGGTGCTTCTGCTGGTGCTGCTGATGCTTCTGCTGGTGCTGCTGGTGCTTCTCCTGCTGCTGCTGGTGCTTCCCCTGCTGCTGCTGCTGCTGCTGCTGTGATGGACCAGCCCCAAGGCCCTCAAAGCCCTGCTGCTAAAGGCCCTGAAGCCCCTGCCAGAGGGAGGAAGAGGCAAGGCAAGGAGAAGGGGGAGACGAAACAGTACTTCATTTCCGAGGACCATGAGGAGGAGGTGCTGGAATGGCTGAGGGAGAACGAGTATATGTGGAGTATATGTGGATAGAGCCACAAGCTCTATCGTGACACCAAGAGGAAGCAGGCAGTGTGGAGAGAGAAGGCAGAGAGCCTGGGCTACACTTCAGATGTACTCCTTGGGTGGTGGAAGCACATGCACACCTGGTATGGCAAGCTGCACCTGAAGAAATCCGGGCAGGCCGCTGTCAAGCTCACTGACCGGGAGACCTATGTCATGGCCAGGTGCAGCTTCCTGGAGGGTGAGATCCACCACAGAGGAGCAGCCCCTCTGTCAACCCTCTCCCTCAGAAAGCCCAGAGAGAGCCACTCCTCTTCCAGCCAGGAGACAGCTACTGTGTCCAGGCAGGTGTCTTTGGAGGGCCCCATGACAGAGACCCCCCCCGACAGCTGCACTCCCCATGCCAGAGGACATGGAGGATCCCCTGTCTCAGATGGAGCAAGAAGAAGCAGCCACCAGAAACCAACCCACCCCCACCCCCAGCTCCACCTCCACAGAAAGCAGGCAGAGAGGCAGACCAGAGGGACAGAGCCACACTGTCCTCTTGGAGATCAGGGACACAATCAAAGCCAGCACAGATCTCCTCTCCCAGCTGGTCCACTTCGACATACCATCCTCTAACCACAAGCCCTTCATCACGTACGTGAGCCATACTCTCATGGACGTGCCCGAGGCCCAGTACCAGGCTATGAAGAAGAGGATCACAGCTCTTCTGCACCACCCTCCAGGCCCAGCTGAACCTGCTCCTACCCACTCCAGGTCTGCTCCTCCACCCCAGGCGATGTCACAGCCCTTCCACGGATTTCAGCAGCCCCTCGCCTACCAAGCCTACCACTACCAGGACTTCCCACAGCAGAGGCAGCCCTTCCCAGTCCAGACCCAGGTTCCTTGGACGCCACAGACACCACATACGCCTCACCTGACCCAGCTGAAGACCAGACAGCCCCATTACACTCCTCCTTCCTCCACCCCACAGCCAAGCCCTTCCTCAGAACATTTGTCATCAGTCTTGGGCCTCACATCCCAGGTACTTGAGGAAGGGCCTCTCAATGTCACGGGACTGAATCAGCTCTCTGAGAGCTTCCTGCACACACCATCTCCTGTTGTACTCTCGGGGCCAGGCACCCCAATGGCGCCTCAGACCAGCACTCCAGCAACAGCCACCTCCATAGTCCAAGGCTATGGCTACCAGGACTTCCCTCAACAGAGACAGCCCTTCCCAGTCCAGGCACAGGTTCCTCGCACGCCACAGATGCCACCGATGCCACCAATACCACTGATGCCACAGACGCCACAGATGCCACCGATGTCACCAATGTCACCGATGCCACCGATGTCACAGATGCCACCAACGCCACAGATACCAGCGACGCCACCGACGCCACAGATGCCACAGACGCCACAGATGCCACCGATGCCACAGATGTTTTCTCGCACGCCACAGATGCCTCACCTCGCCCAGCTGCACACCAGACATCCCTACTACACTCCTTCCTCCACCCCACAGCCAAGCCCGGCCTCAGAACCTCTGTCATCGGTCCTGTGCTTGACATCCCAGGTTCTGGATGAAGGGCCTCTCAACCTCACTGGGCTGAGCCAGCTTTCTGAGAACTTCCTGAACACACCATCTCCTGTTGTCCTCTTGGGGCCAGGCACCCCAATGGTGCCTCAGACCACCACTCCAGCCACTGCCACCTCCACAGTCCCTGGAGCCTTTACACCTGAGACCATGGACATGCCTCAGAGTGACTGAGAACATTGCCAGAGACTGAGTTGTTACCTGTTGACTTTATCATTGCTTAGGACACTTTTCTTGGTTCCTTTTGCTTTTTAAATAAAGTCCTACACTTTACTTAACTGTTATTAATAAAGGTTATCTTTGCTTCACACACTGGGGTCATTTCTTTTACTTAATAAAGTGTTGGTGGAAAGCTTTAGTAAATAGTTAAGCCTTTGCATGCTTATGGGATGGGCATGGATACCTGTGGGATGGGTAATAGCTGTGGGATAGATAAGCCTCCAGTGCAAGCATAGTGGGACTGTATGGTCCACCCTCCCAGCTGCCACACATATGGCCCTTTATTATCAATAACAATTTAATCATTGATCAACACATTTCAACATAAACACAACTCTTTATTAATGCCCTATTCATTGTAAGGCCACTCAACATACATGGCACAATCTCATCAGTGTGATGAGACAGGCTGAAGGAAGCATCCATTAAGCATCTACCATCCTGTCTTGCCACTCCACTGCTCCAGCTGGGGAGTTGCACCAGTGTTTCAGGAGGTTGCGCTGCTTCTTCCCTTCACGTGAAGCTCTGTTGGGGCCTGGTATATCCACAGTGTCTATCAGGTTTTTCCCTTGCCTCCATTCACCAGGCTCCATGTCCCCATTCCCTTGTTGACAGTCCACAAGCCTGTTCTGCAACACTGGGTAGCGGGTGCGCATGAGATTGTGCAGGATGCAGCAAGCTTCCACGATGTTCCTCACGGTCTCTGGGTGATGCTGCATGATGGTGAGAAGTACCTGGAACCTGTTGGCCAGGATGCTAAAGGCGTTCTCCACCACCCGTCTTGCCCTGGACAGCCTGCAGTTGAAGATCCTCTCTTCACGGGTGAGGCATCTGGAAGTGTAGGGCTTCATGAGGTAGGTTCTGAGGGAGAAGGCGTCATCACCCACGATGAAGTAGGGCACATCTTGTGTGTCGTTGGGCAGGGGGTCTGGATCTGTATATCTGGGCATCTGAAGCTGACCCGTTGTCTGAAGCATTGATGTACATGAACTTGTAGTCAGCATTGACCATGGTGAAGAGGATGATGCTGAAGAAGCCCTTGTAGTTGAAATAACTGGACCCTGACTTGGCTGGAGCTTTGCAGGCCACATGCTTCCCATCTATGGCTCCAACGGTGTGGGGGAAGTTCCACCTCTGATACCACTGTTCTGCAAGTTTCCTCCAGCCTTGTTAAATGGAGGGACACTGGAGGAGCTCCTCCAGGTATTCTTCGATGATGGCCTGCACCACTTCTCTGACCACAATGCTGATGGTGTTGTGTGGCACCCTCCAGGCATACTGCATGTTTCTGTACGTGGTCCCGGAGGCCAGGTGGCACAGAGTCAGTGCCACCTTCAGTCCAGGGTCCAGGCTGCTACAGAATTTGGTGTTCGCCTTGGTCAACCTTGGTCTCAGACGCTCCACAACTTCGTCAAACATGGCTGGCGGCATCCTCATGAAGTTCTGGAATGCACAAGGGTCTTCATTCCTCAACTCCACCATCAGCTTGTCATACAGTCCAAACTCCACTCTTCTCCCGATCCATCGTCGGACCCAGACACTTCTTGGCCGCCTCTTTTTCTTCCCATAGAAAAGGTGAAAGAGCCTGAAGAGGGCTTGGTTCTGGTGTTGAATGATGGTGGCTACCAAAAGGAGGGTGCGATGATCCATGGTGGAGAAGAATGGATGCTGTTGAAGAGCAAGAGCAAGGCTGAAGAGGTCTGCACACCACGTCTGCTGGACTGAAAGTGAGATCCAGGTGATTTCCTCCCCCTTTTTATAGGAAATGTCGGTTTTCCACTAGGTGTCCTTCTGCATCCTCTAGACATCCTCCAGACATCCTAAATATCCGAGATACGTCCCCTATATGAACGTTTTTTCCATTTTAATGCTTTATATCCGAGCTGCACCCGCTTTCATCCTTTCTACGTCCGTGCTACTAATGCTGTGTGTCCGTTCCATGTCCGTTTTGCTTCCTCCCTGTGTCCGTTTTCCGCTGGAGTGGATTTGAGTTGCGCGGATGCACAGCGGATGCCTAGCGGATGTAGCGGACGCGTAACGGATGACAACGGATGTATAACGGATGTTCCCCGTATGCGTAGTGGATGTAGAATGGATGCGTTGGATACTTCATCCGCTCAAAAAGCTTTGTGCAGCTCAAAACTTTTTGAGCGGGTGAAATCACAGTAGATGGATGCTGGACGGATAGAGAGTATGAAAAACGTATGCAGTGAGTACACAACGGATGCATTGTGTTTTCCAATGGATGGCAAGCTCTTTTGTCCATTTTACATCCTCTTTGCATCCGTTGGTGCAGTGTGACATGGGCTTTAAAAAAAGCGTGCCGTCCGTTTGAAAACACTGTGCATCCGTTGTGTACTCACTGCATACGTGTTTCATACGCTCTGTCCATCGAGCATCCGTCCATTGCGATTTCATCCGCGCAAGAAGTTTTGAGCTGCACAATACTTTGTGAATGGATGAACTTTCCACCGCGTACGATGTACATCCATAACATATACGGGCAACAAATGTTCTATGTCCGTTATCATCCATTAAACATCTGCTGCATCCTCTCTGCATCCTCTGGCCATCCCCTCAACTCACATCCGCTGCAGCTCAAAACGGAAAGAGGGAGGAAACAAAAGGTACATGGAACGTCTACATAGCGTTAGTAGCACGGAAATAGCTGGAAAAAACATTTTTATCTGGGATGTATCTCGTATATTTAGGATGTCTGCAATATGTCTAGAGTATGTAGAAGGACACCTAGTGGACAACCAATATTTTCGATAAAAAGAGGGAGAAAATCATCTGGATCGCTGGGATGGTGGACCACACAGTCCCACTATGCTTGCACTGTAGGTTTATCTATCCCACAACTGTCCTTATCTATCCCACAAGCATGCAAAGGCTTAACCATTTTTTCAAAGTTTTCACCAACACTTTATTTAGTAAAAAAAATGAACCAAGTAAACTAAGTGTGTTAAGCAAAAATAACCTTTATTAACTTTCTTAGGTAAACTTTATGACTTTATTAAATAAGCAAAATGAACCAAGTAAACTGTATTAAGTATCTTAAGCAAAGATAAACTTTCTCAGGTAAACTTTATGATTGTATTAAAACAGCAAAATGAACCAAGTAAAGTGTCTTAAGCAAAGATAAACTGAACAAGTAAAGAACTCAGTCTCTGACACTATTCTCAGTCATTCTGAGTCATGTCCATGGTCTCAGCTGTTAAGTGGGCAGGGACTGTGGAGGTGGCTGTGGCTTGAGTGCTGGTCTGAGGCACCATTGGGGTGCTTGGCCCCGAGGGTACAACAGGTGGTGGTGTGTTCAGGAAGCTATCCAAGAGCTGACTCAGTCCCATGAGGTTGAGAGGCCCTTCATCAAGGACTTCAGATGTCAGGCCCAATACTGATGACAGATTGTCCCTTGACGGGCTTGGCTGTGGGGTGGAGGAAGGAGGAGTGTAGTGGGGCTGTCTGTTCTGCAGCTGGGTGAGGAGTGGCATCTGTGGCGTGCGATGAACCTGGGCCTGGACTGGGAAGTTCTGCTTCTGCTGTGGGAAGTCCTGGTAGTCGTAGCCTTGGTAGGTGAGGGGCTGTTGAAAGCCGTGGAAGGGCTGTGACATCACCTGGGGTGGAGGAGTAGACCTGGACTGGGTAGGAGCAGCTTCAGCTGGGCCTTGAGGGTTGTGCGGGAAGTGCGGTGATCTTCTGCTTCATCACCTGGTATTGGGCCTCGGGCAGGTTCCTCAGGGTCTGGCTCACGTAGGTGATGAAGGTGTTCCAGCCCGAGGATGCTCTGTCCAAGTGGACCAGTTGAGAGAGAAGTTCTGTGCTGGTCTTCATTGTGTCCCTGATCTCCAACAGCACACTGTGGTCCTTCCCCTCCAGTCTGCCTCTCTGCCTGCATCCTCTGGAGCTGGGGGTGGGTGTGGGGGTGGGTTGGCCTCTGGTGGCTGCTGCTTCTTCCTCCATTTGTGACAGCAGGGCATCATCCTCCACGGGATCCTCCAAGTCTACCGGCATGGGGAGTGCAGCTGTCAGGGGGGTCTCTGCTGTGGGGCCCTCTGAAGACGCCTGCCTGGACAGGGTAGCTGGCTCCTGGCTGGAAGAGGACTGGCTGTCTGTGGGCTGTCTGAGGGAGAGGGGTCTCAGAGGGGCTGCTCCTCGGTGGCGGATCTCACCCTCCAGGAAACTGCACTTGGCCATGACGTACATCTCCCAGTCAGTGAGTTTGACAGCAGCCTGCCTGGATTTTTTGAGGTGTAGCTTGCCATACGAGGTGTTTATGTGCTTCCACCATCCAAGGAATACTTCTGCAGTGTAGCCCAGGCTCTCTGCCTTGTCTCTCCAAGCTGCCTGCTTCTTCTTGGTGTCCCGATAGAGTCTGTGGCCCTTTCTCCAGAGGTACTCTTTCTCCCTCAGCCATTCCAGCACCTCATCCTCATGCTCCTTGGAAACGGTGTACTGTTTCCTCTCTCCCTTCTCCTTCCTTTGCCTCTTCCTCCCTCTGGCAGAGGCTTCAGCAGGGCCTTCAGGGGCTTGAGCAGCAGGGCCTTCAGCAGCAGGGCTTTGAAGGCCTTGGGGCTGGTCCACCACCACAGCAGCAGCAGCAGCAGCAGCTTCAGAGTCAGTGCCAGGGGGTGGGATGCTGGTTCTGGCCTTCTTCACCTTGCCAGGGCTTGAACAAGTAGGCATAGGCTTCCTCTTCTTGCCTGACTGATGAACCATGATGTTCCTGCAAGATGTATGTGGCAGTATGTCTTTCCCCTGTATGTTGACTGCGTGCATGCTGCATCCTTTTATATCCGTGGAGCTGACGCAATTCGTACTCCCTGCATGCGCAGTGAACGCTTTGCATCTGATATACATCTGTACAGCATCCCCTTTGTTTCCTATAGGCGTCCGTGATGCATCCGCTTTATCCGCTATGCATCCACCCCTTCTGCTATGCGTCCGCTTCGCAATTCTCCCCCGGAACCCCTTCGGAGGTGTCATCCGCTTTCATCCGCTAGGCTTCCTATGAACATCCGTTTAACATCCCCACTACATACTACCCATGTTATTTTTTGTTCTTTTCCGTTCTGTTTATGCAAATTTTCACCACTTTTTGGAGTGGATGACAACAGATGGAGCCACCCCCAAAATTTTGCTCATCCGCTGTGTCCTTTATGCATACCTTTTGTGTCCATCGGCCAGTGGGACCGGGCCTTTAACTGTCTTTATGTCTTCAGCTGCTTCCAATGATGGTCTTCTTAATCTTCCCTTCCTCTTCACCCATTTGCTATTACTGTATATATTTCTTTAACACACTCTTTGTGTGAATAAATTGCTTCCATGCTCTTCTTTTGTACTGATCACTCAATTTATATTTAGCCCAGACTGATCCTGTCACTTGTATCACAGACATTTCTGATGTTCTCAATTTTGCAGCACAAAACACATATTTATGCATATATTTTGACATAAGTAGCCCTACAACCAGGTCTTCTCATCAGTAGCTCTGTAAATTTGGGGAGCTCCCTCCAGTGAACTATAATAAGTGCTCTCTTCATTGTCTTATAATACCAGACTATATTTCTCTTCTGAACATTTTAATAGTATATACATATGTTGTGATAGATTTTTCACATTTTATTGCTACTTTTACATTTTTCATTAATTGCTTATACTGGGCAACAAAGATTGTACTTCTTATAAATTTTTGGCCCCTAAGCACAAAAATATGTAACCTATCATGGACCATTTTATAAAAATCTAAAAATCACATGGGAACCAAACATCTGAGATATCAAGAGACACAGTTGAGACAAGATGGAAGTGTGTTTTCCACAATAAGCTAAGCAGATTTCAGAAAGTAAGTTCTTAATATCAGTTTTGGGGACTTATATACTCTTTAATTTACTGTCTTGTAAATGTATGGTATCTAGATATGTTACAATTTTATTATGAATAAAGAGAAAGAGAGGTGTGCTCAAAACTGCTGGAAGAATAACAGATAAAGAGTATTCCTACTGAATGTTCAAATCCACCTTCAAATTGTGTGTTTATTTCTTCTTTATTAGTTTTTGGAGAGCTTTATGTACCTTTTTGTTCCTTAGACTGTAGATCAATGGATTAAGCATGGTGGTGACAAAGTTATAGAAAAGGGATATCAGTTTGACTTCAATATTGGAGGATGTAGAGCGAGGCTGCATTAAACTGAAGATGGCTGTGCCAAAGAAGAGCCAGACCACCATCAAGTGGGAGGAACAAGTGTTGAAGGCCCTCTTCCTGCCCTCAGCTGAGCGGATCCTCAGCACTGCAGACCGCGATGAGAGTAACTGGTATTATAAGTAACACCATACTGCCAGAAAGCACCAAAGCTTCATTAAGCGAAGTATCAACACAAGCCAATATAAGAAAGGCAGGGAGCTCACAGAAAAAATGATCCACTTGATTTCGCCCACATAGTGGAAGTCTAAGAACCATCACTGTCTGAATTAGTGTATGGCTGAAGCCACTTATCCAGGAGACAGCAGCCATTGTGATACACAGAGAGTGGCTCATACTGGTTGTATAGCGCAGTGGATGACAGATGGCGGCATAGCAATCACAGGCCATGACAGAGTTCAGTTAGGTAGCCACTGTCAAAGATCCTCAGCAACACTTATACCTCTATTAACCCCAAAAAGGATATCTGTGAATGTAAAACAGAATTCTACACTGTGCAAAGTAAATATTATAATTATAGAGCAGAAAATTTTAATTCTGGCTACAGAAACATTGAGCAGCAAAACACAATGAACAGTCAATGAACATCAAACACTGCCAGCAGCCTGCCAGAATCCTTCTTCCAGTCCCGGAATGGGTAGGGTCAAATGTATTGTCTAGAGTAAGACAGAAAACTGCAGCAACATTTAGTGCGTAAGAGAGAAGAAATGCAACAACATTCCAGTCTCCCCCACCCCACCCTTTTCTCTGGACTATTCTACATCCTTGCCTGTCCAATGTCTGACAAATCTCTCTTCACACTCTTATGCATTTACATTCATATCTCACCTTCTGTTCAGGAGCTCAAACCCACTATTTGTAGTGTCTCTTCCTCCTTTCTTTCCCACCAGAAGGAACCAGTGAAGAAGTTGATCTGAAAAAGAGAGAGTGAGATACAGATGGAAAGGGATATATTTGACATCAAGCACATGGACACAGCTAATCAAATCTTATTTTTCCATATGAAGAAACCCCAGATAATTAAGATATAGTTGAATATGTTTGGAGATTGGCATTGCACATGGCAGTCAATTTAACCAAGTATAAATCTTACTGACTTTATCTCATTTAGTAATTACATATTAGTTTCCCCTGCCAACCCTGCACACTTAAATAAAATAATGGAAGCCAAGATTTATGATTTTAGGCAATTGGTTTATATGATGGGAAACACTGGAAAGACATTAATTAGGAAGGAATTATAGGTATGATTTGATAGTGATTAAATTCTAATTAACTCTTTGGTTTGTCCTTTACCATTAACTTGTCTGACATTTTGCATTTGCACTATATTTAACTTATCTATGTGTATCTCTTGATATAGCTCTCATTTCTACATCAGTATCTAGAAATAGGCCTTCTCATCTGTAGACCTGTAAATTTGTATACTTCCTCCAATGAGCTATAACTAGTGCTGCCTTGCTTGTCTTTTAATGCCAGATAAAGATATAGCATTCTCCTCAGCATTGTAATAGTATATTTATGTTGCTGTAGATTCTTTTGGTTTTATTGCCAATTTCATTTTTTCATTACTTGCTTACACAGAACAAGAAAGATTTTATCTGCTGAGTACTTTTAAGTGTGTCCTATAGACCTTTGGCTGCTAATCGCAAAAACAACATGTAATTGTACAGTATAATATGTTTTATAGGTGGCATTTACCCCCATTGCCAAGAATTTGCTTCTCTTTTGAATTTGCTTCAAACAAATGTACACACAATTCTGGATAAAACTTCTGGAATGTCTTTGGAAACAACATCCAATCTAGATCTATTAGAAAGGGACTGGGGCAGCTATGCCTTCTCCATGGATTTACTATCCAGTCTACATTCTTTTCTCACAAACAAGTTGTATTCCAAATGTTGGGAGCATTGAAAAAAAAACACACAAGTGCTTCCAGCAAACCTATGTACTTCTATTCCATGGTCAACAGTGTTCTCTCTCTCTTGCTCTCCACTCAAGTGCCAGCATGAAATGACTTCAGCACTTCTGCTGGGATTGTTTTGGTTTAGTTTGGTTAGGTGTGCATGGTTGCCATGGTCACAGTGGCTACATTTCAACTCATTATGGCCCAAAACACGTGGTAGATCATGGTCTGGCTTTGTTAGGGAGATTCCAATGGGTTCCAGAAATATCTAGAGGACTTTCCAATCAGTATGGCTGATATTCAAGATGAGCATTGAGATGCCATTGGTCTACATGTGATTTCAAAGCACTTGGAGTTTTATTTTCTAATGTAACATAATGTGGTATAAACATAGTTCATATCCAATAAATTAGTCAAGTTTAAAACGATTTACATTGAGTTTAAAGTGGTTGTTTGCGCGCATATTATTATGATTAAAACAAATAAAGTCATTTACAGGTAAAACATTACTAAGTATAATTTTGTATGCAATACCTAGGTCTGACCGCAAGCGAGACAGTTCTAAGTTATCCAAACCGAGAATTTCGAGCCTAGTAGCATAAGGAATTCTATTGTATACAGAAGAGTGGAAGACTTTTCTTGTGAAATCTTCTGAACCCACTCAATTGGACTGATGTCAGATATATGGTGGAGATTCCAAACAGTTGAACTATACTATAAATATTGGTCTAGCATACATTTTATAAGCTCTAATTAACAATGCAATATTTCTATAAAAAAACCTGCAAAACTAAATTTATAACGCTTAATGCTTTTTTAGCAACGCTGTTAAAGTGAACTTTGGACCATCTATCGTCAGAGATAAGTATATTTAGGTCCTTATCAAAATGAGGGTCATCAGCCAGTTCAATGCCGCCTAGGTTATACTTGACATTCTGATTACATTTGCTAATATGTACAACAAAGCATTTATTGATCAAAAGTTGAAGTTGCCAAATAGATCACCATTCAGACATATAGTTGAAATCACTTTGCAAAACAACAGAATTATCTGTAGTATTGAATATTTTTACATCATCGGCCAAAAGGACACAATTGCTTTCAAGTTGATCACATAAATAATTGATATAGAGCAAGAAAAGTGTGGGACCTAAGATGCTGCATTGTGGAACACCATTGTTAACTGATGCAAGATTAGACAACGAGTTCCCTATTTTGACTTTCTGTAGTCTATTTGAGAGGAAAACAGCAATCTACTTGTGCAAAAGACCAGAAATGCTGTAAAGAGTTTAATTTCAACAGCAATTTATCATGTACTACTGTATAAAAAGCCTTACAAAAATCTATTTTTGATTAGTCTTTGGAGAGCTTTATGTACGTCTTTGTTTCTCAGAGTGTAGATCAGTGGATTAAGCATGGTGGCGACAAAGGTATAGAAAAGGGAAATCATCTTGCGTCGATCATGGGAGGAGATGGACAGAGGTTGGAAATAATTGAAAATGGCTGAACCATAGAAGAGCCAGACCACCATCAGGTGGGAGGAACAAGTGTTGAAGGCCCTCTTCCTTCCTTCAGCTGAGCGAATCCTCAGCACTGCAACAGCTATATAGCCATAGGAGGTTGTGATGAGACTAACTGGAATTAGAAGGAACAACACACTGGTAGAAAATATCACAACCTCATTTAGTGAAGTGTCAACACAAGCCAATTTAAGAAAGGCAGGGAGCTCACAAAA
>BLBF01019566.1:0-10915 GCA_015471245.1 Laticauda colubrina
GGGGGGCCTCAGCGAAGCGGATGCAGAACGGATACAGCGGATGCAGAACGGACGCCGAATGGATGAAGCGGATGCACAGCGGATGCACAGTGGATAAAGCGGATGCACAGCAGAAGCCTAGCGGATGCACAGCGGAAGCGGAACGGATGCCGAATGTTAATTGCGCATGTGGGGGGGAAGTATTACGTAAGCCCCCCGGATATAAAGGGAAACAGCTTGCACGTGGCCAGCATTCCGAGGAAAGACCTGCTGCTGGACACTTCGAGTTCCTTGCCTGCCCTTCCAGCCTGCCTTCCAGCCAGCCTTGGTGCCTGCCTGCCTGCCTGCCTTCCTGCCAGGCTTTCTGCCAGCCTTCCTGCCAGCCTTGGTGCCTGCCAGCCTCCCTGCCAGCCAGCAACCCCACAACCATGGGGAGGAAGCGAAAGCCTCAGCAACCTGCCGCCATCCCTGGCAAGAGGGACAGGGCCAACCTCCCGCCCCCTGCCCCTGACTCTGCTTCTGCTGGGGCTTCTGCTGAAGCTGCTCCTGGCGGTGGTGCTTCTGCTGGTGCTGGGGCTTCTGCTGGGGCTTACTCTGTTGAAGCTGCTCCTGGTCCTGCTGGTCCTGCTTGACCTGCTCGTGCTCCTGGACTTGCTCGTCCTGCTCGTGCTCCTGGTCTTGCTCGTCCTGCTCGTGCTCCTGGTCCTGCTCGTGCTTACTGGAGATCAGGGACACCATCCACACCAGCATAGATCTCCTCTCTCAGCTGGTCCACACCGACTCCTCATCCTCCAACCGCAAGCCCTTCCTCACTTATGTCAACCAAACCCTCAAGGAAATGGCGGATCCACAGTAACAGCTGGTGAAGGACTGGATCACCAAGCTGCTTCACAACCCTCCAGACCCAGAGGAACCTGCTCCCACCCAGTCCAGGTCTGCTCCTCCACCCCAGGTGATGTCCCTCCCATTCCAAGGCTTCCCACAGGCCCTCACCTACCAGGGCCACAGCTACCAGGAGGTTCAGCAGAACAGGCAGCAGCCCTTCCCAGTCCAGGCACAGAGTCATCGGGCGACACTGTTGCCACCTGTTGCCACCTGTTTCACTGATGCCACCGATGCCACCCATGACAATGATGCCATCGACTACAGCGATGCCACCCATGCCAGTCCTCACCCAGCTGCAGACCAGACAGCCCCACTACACTACTCCTTCCTCCACCACACAGCCAAGCCCGGCCTCAGTACATCTGTCATCAGTACTGGGGCTGACACCTCATGGCATGGAGGAAGGACCTCTCAGTATCACGGGTCTGAGCCAGCTGTCTGAGAGCTTCCTCAACACACCGTCCCCTGTTGTCCTCTCGGGGCCAGGCACCCCAATGACGATACAGACCAGCACTCCAGCACCACCCACCTCCACAGCACCTGGACCCTTCACCCCTAAGACTGGGCACACCTCCATGTGACCAATAAGAGTGCCAGAGACTGGGTAGCTGGCTACCTGTGGACTTTATTTGGACACTTGACTTGTTGTTCAATAAAGTTTATCTTGCTTCATTTCTTTTTTTGTAATAAAGTCTTGGTGGAAACTTTTAAAATTGGTTTAAGCCTTTGCATGCTTGTGGGATGGGTTAAGATAGCAGTGGGATGGGCAGGGATACCTTTGGAATGGGTAATAGCTGTGGGATAGATAAACCTCCAGTGCAAGCATAGTGGGACTGTATGGTCCACCCTCCCAGGTGCCACACCTATGGCCCTTTATTATCAATAACAATGTAATAATCATCCACACATGTCAACACAAACACAACTCTTTATTAAACGCCCTGTTCATTGTAGGCCCACCCAACATATCTGGCCCAATCTCATCCATGTGATGAGACAGGCTGAAGGAAGCACCCATTAATCATCTATCATCCTGTCTTGCCACTCCACTGTTCCAGCTGGGGAGTTGCACCAGTGTCTCAGGAGGTTGCACTGCTTCTTCCCTACACATGAGGCTCTGTTGGGGCCTTGCACATCCTCAGTGTCTATCAGGTTTTGCCCTTGCCTCCATTCCCCAGGCTCCATGTCCCCATTGCCTTGTTGACGGTCCATGAGCCTGTTCTGCAAGACTGGGTAGCGGGTGCGCATGAGATTGTGCAGGATGCAGCAAGCTTCCACGATCCTCCTCACAATCTCTGGGCGATGCTGCATGGTGGTGAGAAGTACCTGGAACCTGTTGGCCAGGATGCCAAAGGCGTTCTCCACCACCCGCCTTGCCCTGGACAGCCTGTAGTTGAAGATCCTCTCTTCACGGGTGAGGAGTCTGGAACTATAGGGCTTCATGAGGTAAGTTGTGAGGGAGAAGGCGTCATCCCCCACGATGAAGTAGGGCACATCTTGCGTGTCGTTGGGCAGGGGGTCTGGATCTGGAAAGCCCATGATGAGGTTGCCTTCCAGCCCCTCCTTGAGGTCACTGGCGTTGTATACCTGGGCATCTGAACATGAGCCTCTGCCTGAAGCATCAATGTACATGAACTTGTAGTCAGCATCGACCATGGCGAAGAGGACGATGCTGAAGAAGCCCTTGTAGTTGAAATAAGTGGACCCCGACTTGGCTGGTGCTTTTCAGGTGCTTTTCAGGCTGGTGCTTCCCATCTATGGCTCCAACGGTGTGTGGGAAGTTCCACCTCTGATACCACTGCTCTGCAACTTTCTTCCATCCTTCTTCAGTGGAGGGGCACTGGAGGAGCTCCTCCAGGTGTTCTTCGATGATGGCCTGTACCACTTCTCTGACCACAATGCTGATGGTGTTGGGTGGCACCCTCCAGCCATACTGCATGCTCCTGTAGGTGGTCCCTGAGGCCAGGTGGCGCAGAGTGAGTGCCACCTTGAGCCCAGGTTCCAGGCTGGGCCGGAAGTTGGTGTTTGCCTTGGTCAACCTGGGTGTCAACCGCTGCTCAACTTCATCAAACATGGCTGGAGGCATCCTCATGAAGTTCTGGAATGCCCGAGTATCTTCATTCCTCAGCTCCACCATCAGCTTGTTGTACAGTCCGTACTCTGCTCTTCTCCCGATCCATCTTCAGACCCAGACACTTCTTGGCCGCCTCCTTATCTTCCTGTAGTAGAGTTCACAGAGCCTGTAGATGGCTTCGCACTGTTGCAGAAGGATGGTGGCTGCCAAAATGAGTGTGTTATGATCCACGGTTGACATGACTGGATGCTGTGGAAGAGCAAGAGTCAGATGAAGGCTTCAGAGGTCTGCACAGCTGGGCTGCTGGTCTGAAAGTGAGATGCAGGCGAGTTGCTCCCCCCTTTTTATAGGCAGTATAGGTGTCCCTTTGCATCGTCTAGGCATCCTCTAGGCATCCTGTAGGCATCCTCTAGACATCCTTTATATCCAAGATAGGTCCCCTCTGCGAACTTTTTTTCCATTTTAAATGCTTTGTTTCTGTGCTGCATCCGCTAGGCACCCATTCTGCATCCGTTCTGCGTCTTTTCCACTTCCTCCCTGCGTCCGACCGGATGCGAGTTGCGCAGATGCGCAGCGGATGCCTAACAGATATAGCGGATGTGTAACAGATGCGGAACGGATGCCTACCGGATGCCTACTGGATGCAGAACGGACGAATTGGATACATTTTCCATGCAAAAGTTTTGAGCAGCTCAAAACTTTCTGAGCGGATGAAACGTCAATAAACGGATGCTGGACGGATAGAGAGGAAGCAAAACAGAGGCAGTGAGTACAGAACAGATACATCACGTTAACCAACTGATGGCAAGCTTTTTTGTCCGTTTTACATCCTCTTTGCATCCGTTTATTGACGTTTCATCCGCTCAGAAAGTTTTGAGCTGCTCAAAACTTTTGCATGGAAAATGTATCCAATTCGTCCGTTCTGCATCCAGTAGGCATCCGGTAGGCATCCGTTCCGCATCTGTTACACATCCGCTATATCTGTTAGGCATCCGCTGCGCATCTGCGCAACTCGCATCCGGTCGGACGCAGGGAGGAAGTGGAAAAGACGCAGAACGGATGCAGAATGGGTGCCTAGCGGATGCAGCACAGAAACAAAGCATTTAAAATGGAAAAAAAGTTCGCAGAGGGGACCTATCTTGGATATAAAGGATGTCTAGAGGATGCCTACAGGATGCCTAGAGGATGCCTAGACGATGCAAAGGGACACCTATACTGCCTATAAAAAGGGGGAGCAACTCGCCTGCATCTCACTTTCAGACCAGCAGCCCAGCTGTGCAGACCTCTGAAGCCTTCATCTGACTCTTGCTCTTCCACAGCATCCAGTCATGTCAACCGTGGATCATAACACACTCATTTTGGCAGCCACCATCCTTCTGCAACAGTGCGAAGCCATCTACAGGCTCTGTGAACTCTACTACAGGAAGATAAGGAGGCGGCCAAGAAGTGTCTGGGTCTGAAGATGGATCGGGAGAAGAGCAGAGTACGGACTGTACAACAAGCTGATGGTGGAGCTGAGGAATGAAGATACTCGGGCATTCCAGAACTTCATGAGGATGCCTCCAGCCATGTTTGATGAAGTTGAGCAGCGGTTGACACCCAGGTTGACCAAGGCAAACACCAACTTCCGGCCCAGCCTGGAACCTGGGCTCAAGGTGGCACTGACTCTGCGCCACCTGGCCTCAGGGACCACCTACAGGAGCATGCAGTATGGCTGGAGGGTGCCACCCAACACCATCAGCATTGTGGTCAGAGAAGTGGTACAGGCCATCATCGAAGAACACCTGGAGGAGCTCCTCCAGTGCCCCTCCACTGAAGAAGGATGGAAGAAAGTTGCAGAGCAGTGGTATCAGAGGTGGAACTTCCCACACACCGTTGGAGCCATAGATGGGAAGCACCAGCCTGAAAAGCACCTGAAAAGCACCAGCCAAGTCGGGGTCCACTTATTTCAACTACAAGGGCTTCTTCAGCATCGTCCTCTTCGCCATGGTCGATGCTGACTACAAGTTCATGTACATTGATGCTTCAGGCAGAGGCTCATGTTCAGATGCCCAGGTATACAACGCCAGTGACCTCAAGGAGGGGCTGGAAGGCAACCTCATCATGGGCTTTCCAGATCCAGACCCCCTGCCCAACGACACGCAAGATGTGCCCTACTTCATCGTGGGGGATGACGCCTTCTCCCTCACAACTTACCTCATGAAGCCCTATAGTTCCAGACTCCTCACCCGTGAAGAGAGGATCTTCAACTACAGGCTGTCCAGGGCAAGGCGGGTGGTGGAGAACGCCTTTGGCATCCTGGCCAACAGGTTCCAGGTACTTCTCACCACCATGCAGCATCGCCCAGAGATTGTGAGGAGGATCGTGGAAGCTTGCTGCATCCTGCACAATCTCATGCGCACCCGCTACCCAGTCTTGCAGAACAGGCTCATGGACCGTCAACAAGGCAATGGGGACATGGAGCCTGGGGAATGGAGGCAAGGGCAAAACCTGATAGACACTGAGGATGTGCAAGGCCCCAACAGAGCCTCATGTGTAGGGAAGAAGCAGTGCAACCTCCTGAGACACTGGTGCAACTCCCCAGCTGGAACAGTGGAGTGGCAAGACAGGATGATAGATGATTAATGGGTGCTTCCTTCAGCCTGTCTCATCACATGGATGAGATTGGGCCAGATATGTTGGGTGGGCCTACAATGAACAGGGCGTTTAATAAAGAGTTGTGTTTGTGTTGACATGTGTGGATGATTATTACATTGTTATTGATAATAAAGGGCCATAGGTGTGGCACCTGGGAGGGTGGACCATACAGTCCCACTATGCTTGCACTGGAGGTTTATCTATCCCACAGCTATTACCCATTCCAAAGGTATCCCTGCCCATCCCACTGCTATCTTAACCCATCCCACAAGCATGCAAAGGCTTAAACCAATTTTAAAAGTTTCCACCAAGACTTTATTACAAAAAAAGAAATGAAGCAAGATAAACTTTATTGAACAACAAGTCAAGTGTCCAAATAAAGTCCACAGGTAGCCAGCTACCCAGTCTCTGGCACTCTTATTGGTCACATGGAGGTGTGCCCAGTCTTAGGGGTGAAGGGTCCAGGTGCTGTGGAGGTGGGTGGTGCTGGAGTGCTGGTCTGTATCGTCATTGGGGTGCCTGGCCCCGAGAGGACAACAGGGGACGGTGTGTTGAGGAAGCTCTCAGACAGCTGGCTCAGACCCGTGATACTGAGAGGTCCTTCCTCCATGCCATGAGGTGTCAGCCCCAGTACTGATGACAGATGTACTGAGGCCGGGCTTGGCTGTGTGGTGGAGGAAGGAGTAGTGTAGTGGGGCTGTCTGGTCTGCAGCTGGGTGAGGACTGGCATGGGTGGCATCGCTGTAGTCGATGGCATCATTGTCATGGGTGGCATCGGTGGCATCAGTGAAACAGGTGGCAACAGGTGGCAACAGTGTCGCCCGATGACTCTGTGCCTGGACTGGGAAGGGCTGCTGCCTGTTCTGCTGAACCTCCTGGTAGCTGTGGCCCTGGTAGGTGAGGGCCTGTGGGAAGCCTTGGAATGGGAGGGACATCACCTGGGGTGGAGGAGCAGACCTGGACTGGGTGGGAGCAGGTTCCTCTGGGTCTGGAGGGTTGTGAAGCAGCTTGGTGATCCAGTCCTTCACCAGCTGTTACTGTGGATCCGCCATTTCCTTGAGGGTTTGGTTGACATAAGTGAGGAAGGGCTTGCGGTTGGAGGATGAGGAGTCGGTGTGGACCAGCTGAGAGAGGAGATCTATGCTGGTGTGGATGGTGTCCCTGATCTCCAGTAAGCACGAGCAGGACCAGGAGCACGAGCAGGACGAGCAAGACCAGGAGCACGAGCAGGACGAGCAAGTCCAGGAGCACGAGCAGGTCAAGCAGGACCAGCAGGACCAGGAGCAGCTTCAACAGAGTAAGCCCCAGCAGAAGCCCCAGCACCAGCAGAAGCACCACCGCCAGGAGCAGCTTCAGCAGAAGCCCCAGCAGAAGCAGAGTCAGGGGCAGGGGGCGGGAGGTTGGCCCTGTCCCTCTTGCCAGGGATGGCGGCAGGTTGCTGAGGCTTTCGCTTCCTCCCCATGGTTGTGGGGTTGCTGGCTGGCAGGGAGGCTGGCAGGCACCAAGGCTGGCAGGAAGGCTGGCAGAAAGCCTGGCAGGAAGGCAGGCAGGCAGGCAGGCACCAAGGCTGGCTGGAAGGCAGGCTGGAAGGGCAGGCAAGGAACTCGAAGTGTCCAGCAGCAGGTCTTTCCTCGGAATGCTGGCCACGTGCAAGCTGTTTCCCTTTATATCCGGGGGGCTTACGTAATACTTCCCCCCCACATGCGCAATTAACATTCGGCATCCGTTCCGCTTCCGCTGTGCATCCGCTAGGCTTCTGCTGTGCATCCGCTTTATCCACTGTGCATCCGCTGTGCATCCGCTTCATCCATTCGGCGTCCGTTCTGCATCCGCTGTATCCGTTCTGCATCCGCTTCGCTGAGGCCCCCCCGGAAGCCCTGCGGTTGCGCCATCCGCTTTCATCCGCTTCCATCCGCTGGGCTTCCATTCCACATCCGCTTTGCATCCGCTCTGCGTCCTCCCCGCGTCCGTATTATCCGCTCCGGTTATGCAAATTTTTTCCCCTTTTAAGAGCGGATAACAACGGATGGAACATTTTGCTCGTCCGCTGTGTCCTTTTTGCATCTGTTAGCCAGTGTGACATGGGCTTAAGATAAAGAAGCACTGTTCTATAGATTGTAGGCTGGAGGTCTCCAAACTTGGCAACTTTAAGGCTTGTGGACTTCAACTCCCAGAATTCTGGGGACCCCTGAAGTGTGGGGACCCCTTCTATAGGTTCTTATTCCAGAGGGTAGAGCTATTTGAGAAGGGGAGCAGAACTGAGGAAACATAAGGATATTCAAACATTGAAAGATAATGCCTTTGTGCCTCCCAGCACTGTGAATATTGTTAATCTAAAAAATAGAATTACATTTGTGAAATATCAGATGTAAAAACACATATGAATATGAGTTTCTATCATCAGTTCCAACCTGGGTCTGTTCTCAGCAGAACATTAAAAATGCTTCAGCCTCTAAAATCAGACTGCCCATTGAAGGAACTGGATTGCCCTCCATGTTTCCCAAATAGAATAATCCATAGTATATTTAGCAGCTTGTGCTGATGATAGACAATGCAGATGGCTCTTTTCTTTCTAGGTATGCAACTGAACCAGAAATATTTCTATCTAGCCTCAAGTGGGTGTGTGAGTTATCTCCTACAGAAGTAATAAAGGCACTGAATTTAACAGAGTAATATTCATAGCAAAACAATGCCAAAATCAAAGATGCAATCTGTTCATTGGCCATGCTATCTGTAAAACAACTTGCAGTTACACCTACTGTTTATGGCTATGTTTGTAAATAATATATGGATTATTAGATCAATGAAATTCTCTTTGAAACTGGAACCGCTTGTTCCTAGATCCCTATTATGATACTGATTATGTTATAATAGCTATGGATTTTCTAGTGTTAAGCATACCCACTCTCTTTAATATTAACATAAATCTTCCTCACTCTAAATTTATTCAAATGGCTCAGATCAATGCAATACAGAGAATAGAACAGTAAATAATATCTACTAGAGATATCAATAACAGTAGTTTCTCACAGAAATTATTCTATATATTTAATATTGTTAGGGTGATGAGAATATACATCGAAATATCACCAGAGTTAAATCAAATTTATTTTTTGTTCTTTATCCCAAGCCTCAAGAAATACAATATTGTTTCTCCAGCTGGGTTTCATTTCATACAATTGTTGATTTGGTTATGGTTCAGCTTTATGTACTTTTTCTTATTGTTGACTTTTAAGTTTGACTATGTTTGTCCCTTACCAGAATACTAATCCTATAGATCAGGGGTCTCCAAACTTGGCCACTTTAAGCCCGGAGGACTTCAACTCCCAGAATTCCCCAGCCAGCAAAGCAAATTCTAGGAGTTGAAATCCTCCAGGCTTAAAATTGCCAAGGTTGGAGACCCCTGATCTATAGGATTAGTATTCTGGTAAGGGACAAACATAGTCAAACTTAAAAGTCAACAATAAGAAAAAGTACATAAAGCTGAACCATAACCAAATCAACAATTGTATGAAATGAAACCCAGCTGGAGAAACAATATTGTATTTCTTGAGGCTTGGGATAAAGAACAAAAAATAAATTTGATTTAACTCTGGTGATATTTCGATGTATATTCTCATCACCCTAACAATATTAAATATATAGAATAATTTCTGTGAGAAACTACTGTTATTGATATCTCTAGTAGATATTATTTACTGTTCTATTCTCTGTATTGCATTGATCTGAGCCATTTGAATAAATTTAGAGTGAGGAAGATTTATGTTAATATTAAAGAGAGTGGGTATGCTTAACACTAGAAAATCCATAGCTATTATAACATAATCAGTATCATAATAGGGATCTAGGAACAAGCGGTTCCAGTTTCAAAGAGAATTTCATTGATCTAATAATCCATATATTATTTACAAACATAGCCATAAACAGTAGGTGTAACTGCAAGTTGTTTTACAGATAGCATGGCCAATGAACAGATTGCATCTTTGATTTTGGCATTGTTTTGCTATGAATATTACTCTGTTAAATTCAGTGCCTTTATTACTTCTGTAGGAGATAACTCACACACCCACTTGAGGCTAGATAGAAATATTTCTGGTTCAGTTGCATACCTAGAAAGAAAAGAGCCATCTGCATTGTCTATCATCAGCACAAGCTGCTAAATATACTATGGATTATTCTATTTGGGAAACATGGAGGGCAATCCAGTTCCTTCAATGGGCAGTCTGATTTTAGAGGCTGAAGCATTTTTAATGTTCTGCTGAGAACAGACCCAGGTTGGAACTGATGATAGAAACTCATATTCATATGTGTTTTTACATCTGATATTTCACAAATGTAATTCTATTTTTTAGATTAACAATATTCACAGTGCTGGGAGGCACAAAGGCATTATCTTTCAATGTTTGAATATCCTTATGTTTCCTCAGTTCTGCTCCCCTTCTCAAATAGCTCTACCCTCTGGAATAAGAACCTATAGAAGGGGTCCCCACACTTCAGGGGTCCCCAGAATTCTGGGAGTTGAAGTCCACAAGCCTTAAAGTTGCCAAGTTTGGAGACCTCCAGCCTACAATCTATAGAACAGTGCTTCTTTATCTTAAGCCCATGTCACACTGGCTAACAGATGCAAAAAGGACACAGCGGACGAGCAAAATGTTCCATCCGTTGTTATCCGCTCTTAAAAGGGGAAAAAATTTGCATAACCGGAGCGGATAATACGGACGCGGGGAGGACGCAGAGCGGATGCAAAGCGGATGTGGAATGGAAGCCCAGCGGATGGAAGCGGATGAAAGCGGATGGCGCAACCGCAGGGCTTCCGGGGGGCCTCAGCGAAGCGGATGCAGAACGGATACAGCGGATGCAGAACGGACGCCGAATGGATGAAGCGGATGCACAGCGGATGCACAGTGGATAAAGCGGATGCACAGCAGAAGCCTAGCGGATGCACAGCGGAAGCGGAACGGATGCCGAATGTTAATTGCGCATGTGGGGGGGAAGTATTACGTAAGCCCCCCGGATATAAAGGGAAACAGCTTGCACGTGGCCAGCATTCCGAGGAAAGACCTGCTGCTGGACACTTCGAGTTCCTTGCCTGCCCTTCCAGCCTGCCTTCCAGCCAGCCTTGGTGCCTGCCTGCCTGCCTGCCTTCCTGCCAGGCTTTCTGCCAGCCTTCCTGCCAGCCTTGGTGCCTGCCAGCCTCCCTGCCAGCCAGCAACCCCACAACCATGGGGAGGAAGCGAAAGCCTCAGCAACCTGCCGCCATCCCTGGCAAGAGGGACAGGGCCAACCTCCCGCCCCCTGCCCCTGACTCTGCTTCTGCTGGGGCTTCTGCTGAAGCTGCTC
>BLBF01019573.1:0-15295 GCA_015471245.1 Laticauda colubrina
TGATGATCCTGCTGGTGATGATGATGATGATAATGATGATGATGATGATCCTGCTGGTGCTGCTGCTGCTGGTGGTGTGGAGGAGCAGCCCCTACCACCTGGGAGCCCCTCTGATGAGGGCCCATCTGGTCCTGCCAAAGGGAGGAAGAGGCGTATGCGGGGACGGGAGAGGAGGCAATACTTCATCGAAGAGGAACACGAGGATGAGGTGCTGGAGTGGCTGAGAGAGAATGACTATCTGTGGCGGAAGGGACACCAGTTGTACAGGGACACCAAAAGGAAGCAGGCTGCTTGGAGAGAGAGGGCGGAGAGTATGGGCTACACTTTGGAGGTGCTCCTCGGCTGGTGGAAGCACATGCACACCTGGTACGGGAGGCTTCACCTGAAGAAATCTGGCCAGGCCACGGTTAAGGTGACGGACAGAAAGAACTACGTCATGGCCGGGTGTAGCTTCTTGGAGGGTGAGATCCGCCACTGAGGAGCACCAGCAGCCCCTCTCACTACCCTCTCTCTTCGGCAGCCTGCTGAGAGCCAGTCCTCTTCCAGGCGAGAGTCAGCTCCTGTCTCCAGGCAGGTTTCTGTGGAGCGTGCCACGGCGGAGAACCCGCGGACAGGTGTTGTAAACATGGTGGTGCGCGTGGAGGACTCCTGGTGCAGTGGGAGAAAGGAGATGGCACGTCCACCACAGCCCTACCTGCATCCATCCCCAGCTCCACCTCCACAGAAAGGCAGAGAGCCAGACCGGAGGCGCAGAGTCAAACTGTCCTGCTGGAGATCAGGGACACCATCCGGAGCAGCATAGATCTCCTCTCTCAACTGGTCCACAATGACTCCTCATCCTCCAACCGCAAGCCCTTCCTCACCTATGTCAACCAGACCCTCACGGACATTGCGGAACCCCAGTACCAGGGGGTGAAGGAAAGGATCACCCAGCTGCTTCACAACCCTCCAGATCCAGAGGAACCTGCTCCCACCTAGTCCAGGTATGCTCCTCCACCCCAGGTTATGTCCCTCCCATTCCAAGGCTTCCCACAGCCCCTCACCTACCAGGGCTACAGCTACCAGGAGATCCAGCAGCACAGGCAGCAGCCCTTCCCAGTCCAGGCACAGAGTCATCGGACAACACCGTTGCCACCGGTTCCACCGATGCCACCCACAACAATGATGCCACCAACGACAGCGATGCCACCCACGCCAGTCCTCACCCAGCTGTAGCCCAGACAGCCCCACTACACTACTCCTTCCTCCACCCCACAGCCAAGCCCGGCCTCAGTACATCTGTCATCAGTACTGGAGCTGACACCCCATGGCAAGGAGGAAGGACCTCTCAGCATCATGGGTCTGAGTCAGCTGTCTGAGAGCTTCCTCAACACACCGTCCCCTGTTGTCCTCTCGGGGCCAGGCACCCCAATGATGATACAGACCAGCACTCCAGCACCACCCACCTCCACAGCACCTGGACCCTTCACCCCTGAGACTGGGCACACCTCCGAGTGACCAATAAGAGTGCCAGAGACCGGGTAGCTGGCTACCTGTAGAGTTTATTTGGACACTTGACTTGGGTCATTTTTGTTTTACAGCTTGTTGTTCAATAAAGTTTATCTTTGATTCACACACTTGCTTCATTTCTTTTTTTGTAATAAAGTCTTGGTGGAAACTTTTAGAATTGGTTTAAGCCTTTGCATGCTTGTGGGATGGGTTAAGATAGCAATGGGGTGGGGAGGGATACCTTTGGGATGGGTTAAGATAGCTGTGGGATAGATAAACCTCCAGTGCAAGCATAGTGGGACTGTATGGTCCACCCTCCCAGCTGCCACACCTTTGGCCCTTCATTAGTAAACATTGATCCAAACATTTGAACATAAACACAACTCTTTATTAAATGCCCTGTTCATTGTAGGCCCACCCAACATACATGGCCCAATCTCATCCGTGTGATGAGACAGGCTGAAGGAAGCACCCATTAATCATCTATCATCCTGTCTTGCCACTCCACTGCTCCAGCTGGGGAGTTGCACCAGTGTCTCAGGAGGTTGCACTTCTTCTTCCCTTCACTTGAGGCTCTGTTGGGGCCTTGCACATCCTCAGTGTCTATCAGGTTTCGCCCTTGCCTCTATTCCCCAGGCTCCATGTCCCCATTGCCTTGCTGGAGGTCCACGAGCCTGTTCTGCAAGACTGGGTAGCTGGTGCGCATGAGATTGTGCAGGATGCAGCAAGCTTCCACGATCCTCCTCATGGTCTGTGGGCGATGCTGCATGGTGGTGAGAAGTACCTGGAACCTGTTGGCCAGGATGCCAAAGGCGTTCTCCACCACCCGCCTTGCCCTGGACATCCTGTAATTGAAGATCCTCTCTTCACGAGTGAGGAGTCTGGAAGTGTATGGCTTCATGAGGTAGGTTCTGAGGGAGAAGGTGTCATCCCCCACGATGAAGTGGGGCACATCTTGCGTGTTGTTGGGCAGGGGGTCTGGATCTGGGAAGCCCATGATGAGGTTGCCTTCCAGCCTCTCCTTGAGGTCACTGGCGTTGTATATCTCAGCATCTGAACATGAGGTGCTGCCTGAAGCATCGATGTACATGAACTTGTAGTCAGCATCAACCATGGCAAAGAGGACGATGCTGAAGAAGCCCTTGTAGTTGAAATAAGTGGAGCCCAACTTGGGTGGTGCTTTGCAGGCCACGTGCTTGCCATCTATGGCTCCAACGGTGTGTGGGAAGTTCCACCTCTGATACCACTGCTCTGCAACTTTCTTCCATCCTTGATCAGTGGAGGGGCACTGGAGGAGCTCCTGCAGGTATTCTTCGATGATGGCCTGCACCACTTCTCTGACCACAATGCTGTTGGTGTTGTGTGGCACCCTCCAGCCGTACTGCATGCTCCTGTAGGTGGTCCCTGAGGCCAAGTGGCACAGAGTGAGTGCCACCTTGAGCCCAGATTCCAGGCTGGGCTGTAATATCCAGGCAGCCAGTCTCTGGTGTGTGCCCAGTCCAAGGTGTTAGGGTGCAGGTGCTGTGGAGGTGGGTGCTGCTGCAGTGCTTGTCTGAGGTGTTATTGGAGTGCCTAGCCCTGAGAGGACAATAGGGGACGGTGTGTTGAGGAAGGTGTCGGACAGCTGGCTCAGCCCCGCCTTGCTAAGAGGTCCTTCCTCCATGCCATGGGGTATCAGCCCCAGTACTGAGGACAGATGTACTGAGGCCGGGCTTGGCTGTGGGATGGAGGAAGGAGCAGTGTAGTGGGGCTGCCTGCTCTGCAGCGGGGTGAGGACTCTCGTGGGTGGCATCATTGGCGTGGCTGGCATTGCTGTCGTGGGTGGCATTGTCGTGGGTGGCATCACCGGCATCATTGGAAGCGGTGGCAACGTTGTCACCCGATGACTCTGTGCCTGCAACTGTAGGGGCTGCTGTCTGTGCTGCTGGACTTCCAGGTAGCTGTAGCCCTGGTAGGTGAGGGCCTGTGGGAAGCCTTGGTATGGGAGGGACATCACCTGGGGTGGAGGAGCAGACCTGGACTGGGTGGGAGTAGGTGCCTCTGGGTGTGGAGGGTTGTGAAGCAGCTTGGTGATCCTCTCCTTCACCACCTGGTACTGAGGATCCGGCATCTCCTTGAGGGTCTGGTTCACATAATTGAGGAAGGGCTTGCGGTTGGAGGAGGAGGATTTGATGGGGACCAGCTGAGAGAGGAGACCTATGCTGTTGCGGATGGTTTCCCTGATCTCCACCAGGACCTTGTGGCTCTGCCCCTCCTGCGGTCTGGCTCTCTGCCTTGCTGTGGAGGCGGAAGTGTGGGTGGATGTGGCTTCGGCAGCAGTGGACTCAATGTCTCCTTTCTCCAGGGAGTCCTCCTCATACCAGGGAGTCCTCCTCGCTCTCCACCACGCTTTCAACACCTGCCTGGGGGTTCTCTGCCGTGGCACGCCCCCCAGATACCTGCGTGGAGACAGGGACTGACTCTTGGCCGCCAGAGGACTGGCTCCCAGCAGGCTGCCGGAGAGAGAGGGTAGACAGAGGGGCTCCTGGTGCTCCTCGGTGGCGGACCTCACCCTCCAGGAAGCTGCACTTGGCCATGACATAGCTCTCTCTATCTGTCAGCTTAACCCTGGCCTGGCCAATTTTTTTGCGGTGCAGCTTCCTGTACCAATTGTGCATGTGCTTCCACCAGCCGAGGAGGACATCCGATGTGTAGCCCAGACTCTCCGCCCTCTCTCTCCAAGCAGCCTGCTTCCTTTTGGTGTCCCTGTAGAGCCTGTGTCCCTTCCGCCATAGATACTCATTCTCTCTCAGCCACTCCAGCACCTCATCCTCATGTTCCTCCTCCATGGAGTATTGCCTCCTCTCCCGTTCTCGCATATGCCTCTTCCTTCCTTTGGCAGGACCACATGTGCCCTCATCAGAGGGGCTCCCAGATGGTAGGAGCTGCTCCTCCACACCAGCAGCAGCAGCAGCAGGATCATCATCATCGGCATCATCACCAGCAGGATCAAAATCAGCCTCATCATCATCAGCATCTGCATACTCACCAGCAGGATCACAATCAACAGCATCATCATCATCAGCAGCAGCAGCAGCAGCAGCAGCAGCAAGACCAGGATGAGCAGCAGCAGAGTAAGCACCAGCAGCAGGGTCAGCAAGACCAGGAGCTAGAGGCAGAACGAGCAGGACCAGCAGGACCAGCAGGACCAGGAGCAGCTTCTGCAGAGTACGCAGCAGCAGAAGCACCACTGCCAGGAGCAGCTACAGCAGAAGCTCCAGCAACAGAAGAGTGAACCCAAGCAGCAGAAGCCCCAGCAAAAGCAGAGTCAGGGACATGGGGCGGGAGGGTGGCCCTGTCCCTCTTGCCAGGGATGGCGGCAGGTTGCTGAGCCTTTCGCTTCTTCCCCATGGTTGTGGGGTTACTGGCTGGCAGGGAGGCTGGCAGGAAGGCTGGCAGGCACCAAGGCTGGCAGGAAGCCTGGCACCAAGACTGGCAGGAAGCCTGGCACCAAGGCTGGCAGGAAGCCTGGCAGGAAGCCTGTTAGGAAGACTGGCAGGAAGACTGGCAGGAAAGCAGGCACCAAGGCTGGCAGACAGACTGGCTGGCAGGGAGGCTGGAAGGCAGGCTGGCAGCAAGGCTGGCAGGGAGGCTGGAAGGCAGGCTGCCAGCAAGGCTGGAAAGGAGGCTGGAAGGCAGGCTGGCAGCAAGGCTGGCAGGGAGGCTGCCCAGGAGGCTGGGAGGCAGGCTTGCAGGCAGACATGCCGGAAAGGAACTAGAAGTGTCCAGCAGCAGGTCTTTCCTCGGAATGCTGGCCACGTGCAAGCTGCTTCCCTTTATATCCGGGGGGCTTGCGCAATGCATCCCCCCCGCATGCGCAATTAATGTGCAACATCCGTTCCGCTTCCGCTGTGCATCCGCTTCATCCGCTGTGCATCCGTTCTGCATCCGTTTTTTCCGTTCCGCATCCACTTCGCTGAGGCCCCCCGGAAGCCTAGCGGATGCGCCATCCACTTCTATCCACTGTGCTTCTGTTCCGCATCCGCCCTGCGTCCTCCCCGCGTCTCCCCGCGTCCGTTTCATCCGCTCCAATTATGCAAATTTTCGCCCCTTTTCAGCACGGATACAACGGATGTAAGATTTTTCTCTTCCGTTGTGTCCTTTTTGCATCCATTGGGCAGTGTGACACGGCCTTTAATTCTGACTCCTACCTCAGTTACTATTCTGATTTTTGACATTGCTGAAGCATAGGAAATAGATTTCCCTGTTCTGCGAAATAGTGGAAGGTTCTGATTTTTAATTCATGTGATTTTACTTCATGTGCAGATACAGTAACGGGAGCTTCTATTGCTTCTGCAAGACTGATGGGGGACTGCTGCTATATAAAGTGGACTTGTGTAATTATACAACAGTGCCAAAGCCATGCTCATTTACTTTTATATATTTGCACGCAAATTGCCTGTGATTGACTTTGTGAACCTGTGCTCTTCTCAGGTCCCTTCTTTATCAAAGAAAAGACTCAGGATCTCCTAGTCATCAGACACTATACATCATCAGTGCTAGTGGATATGGGCTTTGTTTCCTGTTTATATACAGTATATTGCCCTGCCAGCGTTGGTGGGGATGGTTTTTCTCCTTGGTAATTCCTTGATTAGAGTATTGTTTTCTGCTTGGCTGTTTGTTTGGTGCTAATCCCTGCTTGTATGGAAGTAGGATACTGGAGATACTGTTCTTTTTACGTCCTTAATTTTTTTATGCCTCTTTTAAAACTTATTGTCTACTTGGCTAAACTTCCCCCAGTGCCCACTTATTATTGAATCTCTGTGCAATCACCAGGACAGGATTTTCCACATACCAAAAAGGAGTAGAAATTCAGAATTCAGAAAAAAAGAAAGAATGGTCACCCAAAAAACTTTTCCCATAGTCTAGCTTCTATACATATGATAAATAGCATAGGAGATCTCGACTTCAAATCTCTCATATCACATAACATTCTTAATTCTTCTAGCCCCTGCACCTCCAAAGTTAGGGAGAGTGATTAATGATTGCTTTTTTTCTCCTGATAGCTGGTGTCATTTGGGGGGAATAGAAACAAAGCAAATCACTTTTTTTTAACTTGTCATGTTATAAATCTACAAGGTAGTAAACTCCCTGGCTTTGTTACCACCAGAAGATTGGAGGTAAGAATTGTATTATGGCCAGAAGAAAGAATCCTTAGATGATCAAAAGTGATAGTTTGATGTTATATATTAGATGTAATTTTCTTGACCATATTATTCAAATTTTTAACAAATTGAATTGTCTTTAAAAAGATAGTATGCAGAGAAAATTATTCAAAAATTGGTATTTTATAGTTCCAGTTTTGATTATTGACATTATCAGCCACTAGTCTATAGAGATTATCAGTCATCAGGTCATGGTTGTCCAAATATGCTTTTTCAGGAGGCAACTGGACTTTCTTGTTTTTTCTTTGAAGATGTTTTGCTTCTCATCCAAGAAACTTCCTCAGCTCTGCAAGACATATAAATCCTCCACTATCCTGTCACAGCTGAAGAAGCATCCTGGATGAGAAGTGAATCATCTTCAAAAACAAAAACAAAAACCAACAACACCCACCTTTGGGACATCAGCCACTAGAAACATTTTGGATTTTCCACTCCCTTCCTGTATACTTGTATGACTGATTTTGTTAACTCATATTTTCAAAGGACTTAAGAATTTAGTCTACCTACTATTGAGAAGAATCCAGTATTTGTTTTTCATATTTGAACCCATATATTCTCAAAAAAGATGGTCTGATGCAATATATAACTTTAAATGGTAATAGCAATAACGGTTAGACTTATATACCACTTCATAGTGTTTTACAACCAGTGGTGGGATTCAAATTTTTTTACTATTGTTTCTGTGGGCATGGCAAGGAAAGGATACTGTAAAATCTCCAGTCAGAGGTGGTATTTGCCAGTTTTCTGAACTATTCAAAATCTCCACTACCATTCTCCAGAACTGGTCAGAACCTGCTGAATACCATCTTTGCTTACAGCCCTCTCTTAAACATTCACAGATGCAGCATATTGCCCTCAACAATTTTACTGACCTCATAAGAATGGGAGGCTGAGTCAACCTTGAACAGGCCAGGAATGAATTTCTGGCAGTTGGCAGAATTAGTGGCAATACTGCATTCTAACTAATACACCATCACAGCTCACTAATAATAAATCCATGATGTAACACAAACAAAAATAATAACAATAAAACCTTATGTCACATTGTTAAAGCAGCCATTGATACCTGATAAAACGTATGCTTCAGGAAGTGCTAGCTTATAAAAATAAGTTTCTAAACTATATTTAAAGTGATCAGAGAGGGTAAAGATAGTAATGGAGAGAAAATCCATTGTACTGGAACTCCAGACATAGTTGATTCTAATTGGGACTTCTTCTTGGACAGCATTTTCAGCAGACACTTGGTGAATGAACAAGACAAGTAGGGCACAAAGTCACATCTTTAGCAAGTTTAATATTAATCGATCCCTGGTTTTGCTCTAAACACAGACCCTTAATATTGTTACTCCTCGAGTACGTCCAGAAGATTGCAGCATTGGACTTTTGCCAAGGAATCATGATAAGAATCGCTGCATGGATGTACTTCCTTTGGATCGGTGCCTCCCTTTCCTTATTTCTGTTGATGGAGAATCAAGCAACTATATTAATGCTGCACTCATGGATGTAAGTAAAACAATTTTTTAATGTGAAACAGTAAAACTGAATAACTTGGAGCACTATTGTCTTTCTACCACATGTATTCCCAATTTTTCCAAAGAACTGAATAAGGTATAAATACATTGCATCTCACTTTTATCCTCTTTGATCAGTTGGGCTGAGAAAAACAAAATAACCTGTTTCAGTGTGATATTCCTTTTGTCCTATAAATCAGGAGTGGAATTTTACTGGTTCTGTCTGGTTCTATAGAACCCCTTGTAAACTTTCTAAGCAGTTCGGAGAACAGGTAGTTAGAAGCAATCTCCTTTTGTTTTTTCCATCCTAATTACATTCTTGCCAGGACGCCTAGACTCTCTGTCTCTGGAGTTTCTGAGGCTTGGCTTTCTTAAAAGGGAAGGATTGTTTTAAGATTTTTACACTGTTGTTGGTAAGAAATAATTCCCTGGACAATCAGCACTTTGAAGAAATAATTGAATCATGAAGCAAAGCTTTTAGTGACAGGGAACCAAGATGAGTGACATTCAGTAAGGCTTCTTGGCTAGCTAGAAAGATTGACATTCAAACGTGAGTTTACATACCCTTTCTGAGTTTTGGTCTAAAACTGGTTTTTGGTGAAAGTTAATTCTGTGCTTGGTGACATTTAATCCTGTGTTTATTGATGGGATAACTTTCTCTATTCAGCTTCAACAAGCAACAGCTACTGTTGTGATTTAATTATTTGTGTTGTGTTTGAATTTTTTCCTGCCTCATGGTTTCTTTTTTTATTTGGGGAGGGGGTCATCCTCATTGCTTTAGAACTATATGGCACTGTCCTTTTGGGATATACTTCCAAGAGGCAGGATGCAAGCTTGACACTGATTTTCTTTATTGCTTTCTGGGAGGCATGTGACCTTTCCTTAAATCTGGATGATTTCCTTAGGATATCATGTGAAGTAAGTGAGACCAGCTGGTATCTTTAAGTGGTGCAAATGGATCTAAGGATTGCTTTTCCTGGGTGTGCTTTTCCTGAAGAGCTTAAATGATCTCTCTGCTAAAGGGTTTCACTTTATGAGCAAGAGGTGGCTGCTTGATAGTTATCATTGCATTTTAACTATTTTCATTCCTCAAGGTACGCTCTGGCATCCTGCCTGATTTGTAACTCTGGCTTGCAGGTATTTTTAATCAAATGATTGGTATTTCAGGCAGCTTTTTGCAAGCAAAGCAGCTTTTTGTGTTTTTGTACAGGTAACATTTGACTTACAACAGTTCATTTAGTGACCATTCAAAGTTACAACGGCACTGAAAAAACTGACTTATGACCATTTTTAGACTTATGACCATTACACTGTCATGAGAGGCCAGGTAAGGAGTAGCACCCCTTGACATGAGTGATATTGAGTTGGCCATGCCCACCCAGTCACATGACCACCAAGCCATATCCACCAATTAAGCCATGCCCACAGAACCAGTTGTTAAAAAAACTGAATCCCACCCCTGCTATAAATGATCACTTTTAAGTGCAGGATATGGGAAGGATATCGCCTATACATTAATTACAAAATGACACATCATAAGGGGTGTGGAATGACCCTGATATATCCTTGTATATCATATATTTACTCTAGATTCAGTATCTGTATTCATCTGTTTGGGTTAAAATTGTTATAAATCTTTGAATTTGAAAGAAATAAATCCAAAATGTAATCCCATATTTTTTCCTTTTTTCTCTTTGTTATTTAACATACATTCAGTTATGATTATAAGTGAGCACCTTTGCTATAAAATCTAAGGTTTGCATGTTTCACAATTTAAATAAATAAATTCTTTCAGCTGCAGTATGTAATCTTGTCAGAGTGACTCACAGGCATTGTGATAGCAAATATGCATCTGTTATCTAACAGTTGAGTGCACAGGGCCCTTTACTGCTTCACTAAACAAAAGCTGTTTTGTTTTTTTAAAAAACAAACCTTCTCTGTCTAACTTTGAGCAGCTGCCAGCAATAAAACTGTTGGGGGTATTTTTGTTTTGGTTTATCTTTACAAATATTTCACATAGAAACAAATTCCATGGTAAATGCTGAAGGATTTCTCATGCTACATGCCTTTTTTCTGACCTACCTACCTTGATTTCAGATGTGGCTTGCATTTATAACTGTAGCCATATACGTTGTATCATATATATTCAGGACACACACCAATATGATGATATTATTGCTATAAAATCTCTCACTGCAAAAAAACCCCAATCAATTATAGCTATATCTCCAAATCTTATTCTGTCTCTTAAATAAACAAAAAAATATTACATTACTTTAAAACATAGTCTTCTTTTCATTAAAATCATCCCCAGGAAGGATAAATACCACTAGATATGAAAATTGAAGAAAGAATACTGATTCTTTGCCTATATGGATGCCTATCTTGGAAGTTGCTTGGGGAATAGAAAGGGGAATGTTGGATGTACCTCATGGAGCTCAGCACATGCCTGCATCTTGATCAGTGGTGGGATTCAAATTTTTTTACTACTGGTTCTGTGGGCGTGGCTTGGTGGGTGTGGCAGGGAAAGAATACTGTAAAATCTCCAGTCAGAGATGTTATTTGCCAGTTCTCTGAACTAATCAAAATTTCCACTCCCAGTTCTGCAGAACTGGTCAGAACCTGCTGAATACCACCTCTGATCTTGATGTCCCTCGAGTGATGATTTTTTTCTTTGCCTCACTAGTATAGTGACAGTGTGCTCTAGAAAGCAGGATTTTCAGAGAGGATTTCAAGGAGGAATCTTCTCCTGATGTACATTTAAGTCTTGAGTGAAACAAGAAGCTCAGGATCTGGGTAGTATTATTTCTGATAACTCTATCCACTTTTGTTACCTTGATGTGATAAAGGAAAGTTCCTGCTTAATTTGGATTTTTTAAAAAAATATATACACTGATTGATCTCTAGGTGTTTTTTTTTTCTTCACAGCAATTCTTATATGTTTTTATATAGGTTTTTTACATTTTGTCAAGCTTTGCTATTCAAATGCAGGTTAACAAAGGTTTGAATTTTCTGTTCCCCACTGTAAGATTCTCATCAAAATGACTAGCACTTACTTCAGCATGGATCTCAGGACTAGTTTTAAGTACTTCTCAGAATGCTAGCTAACTGCTTTAAGGAGATGAATATCTCCTTTTTAGGTTTATCCCAAATCCTAATCCATGTTTATTCTACAGATGTTCAGAAGGGATAGTTTATTCATTTAAATGGTAAGCTGTAGGCAAAATGCAATAATACTTTAAATGTGTAATCTCCTTTTTATGCTAGCATTTTTAAATTTTTAAATTTGAGGGATGTTAATGGCAATGCAAATAGCACGATCTGCCCTTCTTGGTCAAATGTTTGTCACTAGATTATGAAAATCAGTAGTTGACTTCTAGAATTTTACTGTTGTATAAAAGAAGAAATGTTGGCAAATGTTTTTTCAATTGTAATATTTCAGAATTAGATAAAGATTTTTAATTTTACTCACTTTCTTAATAGTACTTTGAGCCTATAATTTTGGGGAATCTTACTTAACTTTTTTATGTAGGGGGACAATGAAAGTTTCCCATCCTGTTTGGACAGGGATACTATTATTCATGTAAAAGAATCGCATAAGCACTGGGCCCACCAATTAATGTACTTTTTCTATGATTCTCTGTCTAAGAAATAGCATTATCAGACATTCATCTTCCTTTGGGATTAATGTGCTGCTTCTATCAATCACTAATACAATTAACTGAATTAAATATAAATATGATCTTGAGTTGACCTCAACTCTTGGTGAGTGTATCCCTTCAGTTTCCTTGGCAGTGTAATGGCAGGAGTTTACCACTGCTTTCTTCTGTTTCTTGTTTTGTTTTATTTTGCAGTCTAGCCAGCAGCTCTAAAATTCCAAGGTGTATTTCCCATCTAAGCATTAACATGTACCTAATATAAATGCTTAGAGAAAATATGTCTGAAACATAATGGATACATCCCAACTTTTAAAAGTTTAAAGGCTTTTTTTTAGGCTAAGCTCTTAAAAAGGAAGAAATACTTGTTTAGATTGAGTATAGCAGAAGCTTGTTGTGTCAACTTAATTTATTAAATTCCAGTTTCCAGTTATTAATATCCTTAGGAAAAGCCTTGCTTCCAGGTGGCACATTGAGTCATTTATTCTAATTGTTATGCAAAAGGGATAATTCTTGTTCTTATGCTTCTTCTCTAATGAAATAAAACCTTATTATGCAGGCTGTTTCTATTCAATGGGGTGGGTGGCAAAAACAGAGTATGAGGTATGATTTTTATAATCTATTTATGTTAATCTGTTTGCCTGTCCATAGGCTCCCCAATGTAATATGTTTCTCAATAAACAATAACGGGTTTTTGTCACTAATGTGAATTCTTTTCCCCCATTGTTTTTTTTTTCTTCCTTTAGAGCCACAAGCAACCTGCTGCCTTTATAGTTACTCAGCATCCATTGCCCAACACTGGAGCTGATTTCTGGAGGCTAGTGTTTGATTACAACTGTTCTTCTGTTGTGATGCTGAATGAAATGGATGCTGCCCAGGTAGATGGATTATTATGACTATGTATTTAATATTACATGTGTTATCAGCATCCAGAATTGCATTTGCACAACATTGGAAAGGTTCCCCACAGATGAGAAGATAGTAAGAATAAATACTAGAATTTGCAGAAATGGATAGATTTACACTTGAAATTAAAGAGAAGGAAGATACGGAATATTTTGAAACATGGGGTTCATTTTATCTATGGTCAAATAAGAATTGACTTTACCATGAGGGTTTGTTATTATTAACAATATGATTTAGTATTAACAATTAAATATTAATATTATGTGGAGAAAATACTATTATTATATGATCACTACTAATGAACATTATTATGAAGATGATGACTATTGCTCAAACTAACTGTAATCAGATAACACATTGTTATATACACATTGAAATAGTTGCTCTTTCTTTATATAGTAAAAATTAAAAAATGTTGGGAAAAAAAGGTATATATGGATAAGCACTTTTAGTTAGTATTGGACCCACATTAAATACATGTGTCAGGGTTCCAAGTAATAGACCCATTTCAAGCAAAGACTCTGAGGCAGGTAGATTCCTCAAAGAAATATAATATTGGTGCATATCTGGTGAAAACCGACTCTTAGATGAAAACTCTGAAGTTTTCACCTAATTAAAAGTAAAAGTTTTCCCCCAATCCCAAACAATCAGTCACGTGGCCCAATCAAGGCAGCATATGCTGGTCTGGTGACATCACTCCTCCTTCCTACAGCCAGGTGTGAGAACATCCTTGGTTCCCAAAAGAAAATATTTTTTTTTGACTACACAGCCACACCTATCTCTAATCCCCCCTCCCTATTCCTTAGCTCTAGTGTGGCAATGTTGAAGTTCCAAGATGGCTTCGGCCAGGTCAACTTCAGGGTTGACAGCATAAATTAATTTGATTCCTTTAGACTTCTGGTTTTGAGCTTCTTTGATGACAGACTGAAACTTCGTCTCTCTGAGGCTTCGATCTGTGTTCGCTGCTGGAGTACCCTGAGCCGGCTGGTTTCGGGGCTAAGCCACCCCATAGAGGTGGTGAAGAGGGGGGAGACTGCCTGCAGGGTTGAAGAAAGCCGCATCTCTCCTCCCCAGCTGGCCATTACTCCCTTTCCCGAAGGTAGTTGCAGCGGTGGTCAGAAATGGCCACCACAAAGAAGAACTCAACCGGGAAAGAATGTGCAGGAGGAAGATAAGAAGAGAAAGTGTTGGTTGACCGGGTTAAACAGCAAAAGCAACAAATAAAGGCCCTGTCACACTGCCCAACGGATGAAAAACGGACACAACGGATGAGCAAAATGTTCCATCCGTTGTTATCTGCTCTCAAAAGGGGCAAAAATTTGCATAACTGGAGCGGATAACACGAACACAGGGAGGACGCAGAGTGGATGGAAAGCGGATGCGGAACGGAAGCCGAGCGGATAGAAGCGGATGGGAGTGGATGGCACATCCGCTAGGCTTCCAGGGGGCCTCAGCAAAGTGGACGCGGAACGGATGAAGCAGATGCACAGCGGACGCCGAACGGGTGAAGCGGATGCAGAGCGGAAGCCTAGTGGATGCAGAGCGGAAGCCTAATGGATGCCTGGCGTTATTTGCGCATGCAGGGGGGGATGCATTGCGTAAGCCACATGGATATAAAGGGAAGCAGCTCGCACGTGGACAGCATTCGGAGGAAAGACCTGCTGCAGGATACATTGAGTCCTTGCCTGCCCAGCCTGCATGCCTACCTGCAAGCCTTGCTGCCAGCCTTCCTGCCAGCCTGCCTCCAATCCACCTGGCCAGCCTCCCTGCCAGCCTTGTTCTCTGCCTGCCTGCAAGCCTTGCTGCCAGCCTGCCTTCCAGCCTCCCTGCCAGCCAGTCTGCCTGCCAGCCTTGGTGCCTGCCTGCCTGCCTGCCTTCCTGCCAGGCTTCCTGCCAGCCTTCCTGCCAGCCTTGGTGCCAGCTTCCTGCCAGCCTTGGTGCCTGCCAGCCTCCCTGCCAGCCTCCCTGCCAGCCATCAACCCCACAACCATGGGGAAGAAGCGAAAGTCTCAGCAACCTGCCGCCATCCCTGCCAAGAGGGACAGGGCCACCCTCCCGCCCCCTGTCCCTGACTCTGCTTCTGCTGGGGCTTCTGCTGCTGGGGCTCGCTCTTCTGGTGCTGGAGCTTCTGCTGTAGCTTCTCCTGGCAGTGGTGCTTCTGCTGCTGCGTACTCTGCTGAAGCTGCTCCTGGCGGTGGTGCTTCTGCTGCTGCATACTCTGCGAAAGCTGCTCCTGGTCCTGCTGGTCCTGCTGGTCCTGCTCGTACTGCTCGTGCTCCTGGTCTTGCTCGTACTACTCGTACTGCTCGTGCTCCTGGTCTTGCTCATCCTGCTCGTCCTGCTCGTGCTCCTGGTCTTGCTCGTGTTCCTGGTCCTGCTCGTGCTGCTGGTGCTGGTGCTGCTGGTGCTGCTGGGGCTCCTGGTGCTTACTCTGCTGCTGCTGCTGATGATGATGATGATGATCCTGCTGCTGATGCTGCTGATGATGATGATCCTGCTGGTGATGATGATGATGATAATGATGATGATG
>BLBF01019580.1:0-18653 GCA_015471245.1 Laticauda colubrina
ACTCTACCTCAATACCTATCTACACATCCTGAAAAGTATGAAAAAGTTGTTATAGAAGAGAAAAATGTTAATGAATGTTAAATGAGAGTTTGCGGTCAAACAGGTTCTCTGTATGTTTATTTTTCCAGTACTGTCTAACTTCCTGGTTTGTCTTATTTTCATGGGAATCTTCATGCAAAGCAAGAGTGACATGCTAAATTATCTGTCATAGTTTCACAGAGTGAGTGTAATAGAGACATATATCTGCGTCCCTATATATCAAGGTATTGTCTTATATGTCACATTGATATGCTGATATGAGGAAATAACACAGAATCCCCAAAACCCAAACCCTTTATATTATATGGAAAATAACCAATTTATCTTCATTCAAGATATAAATATCAGTTTTATTTATTTTTTATTAATTGCTCCTTCTTATTCAAATCAGATCTCAGAATAATGATATAGCACTTGGGAGAAAAAATGCAGCCCAGCAATCCAGCTGCTGAAGCCAAAATGGAGAAGATCTCCACAGCAACCATGTATTTTCCCTTGGTGCTCAAATAGGTGGGAACAAATGATACCCAGACACTGCAAAAGACCAACATGCTGAAGGTGATGAATTTGGCTTCGTTGAAGCTGTCAGGTAAATTCCTAGCCAAGAAGGCCACTGTGAAAGTGACAGCGGTCAAGAGCCCCATAAAGCCAAGGACAGTATAAAACATTGTGGTTGAACCTTCGTTACATTCCAGGATAATTTCTTCAACCATGGAGTGCATGTCTGAATCTGGAAATGGGGGAGACCTTACCAACCACACTACACAGATGGTGAACTGAACCATGAAGACAGACAGGACAATAGTGTTGGCCATCCTTCTCCCCACCCATTTCCTCATTTTGGAGCCTGGCTTTGTGGCCATGAAAGCAAGAACTACTATGGTTGTTTTACTCAAAATACAAGAAAGAGCGATAGAGAAAGTGATGCCAAACGTAGTTTGTCGCAAGAGACATTTCACTCCATCAGGTTGCCCAATGAAGAGCAGAGTGCAAAGGAAGGAGAGCAGGAGAGCAATGAGAAGTGTGTAGGTGAGGTTTGTGTTGTTGGCTTTGACAATGGGAGTGTCCTGGTGTTTAACGAAGATTCCCAGGACCACAGCTGAGATAACAGAAAAGGAGACTGCAATCATTACCAAAGAAATACCCAACAGCTCTTGGAAAGTTAAATAAGTTACAGTTTTTTGAAGGCAATTATCTTGATCTTTGTTTGGATACTGATCCTCTGGACATGGGAAACAGTCGTCTAAGTCTGGGGAAAAAGAATGAATAAAACTGTTTCACAGAACCATTATAGGTTTTAAGCATGAAGAATTAATAGCATACTTTATTTACTAAGATATTATGACTTCAAATTATTTTTTTTGAAAATAATATAAAAAATTCACTAAAATATACAACCTATCAGATAAGATTTTCAGACACCATAATACTTATACTTAATAAATTTATATTTATTAAATTATCCATATATTCCATATATTCCTTTGCTTACCCATTTGGTCAGCTATCTTCCCTTCTGGACACTGTCTACAGTCATAGCAGCAGGATAATTTCCCTTCAATTTTTACCTTGCTGTAGCCAGAAGGACATTTCTCATTACAGATGGAAAGAGGCATTGTCTGTTATAAATAAAATGAGATTTCTTTCATATGAAGAATGTATGGGTTGGGAGTGTCCATTTCATCAGTTATACATACCCAAACTCTTCCGATTCTCATCAATCCTTTGTGTCCAGTTTCACCATTTTCTTTTGTTTTCAATTCATTAAAATTCAATTCAGTTCAATAATTTGTTCCTCATTCTTCAGCAAGTAGAAGAGGTGTGAACTTCAACTGCCAGAATTCCCCAGCCAGTATGTTAAAGTTTGGAATTGAAGTCCACACCTCATAAAGTTGCTGAGTTTGAGAAACAAGCACCTGCTGTTTTTGATATAAAATATTCATTTTTAATATATATTTTCATTCTATTTTATCATATAGCAATTTATCTTATTGCTTTGTCTTATCTTATCTCAATTTCATTGCATTGAACTCAATGCTCATGCATTGATATGGTCAGCTGACTAATCGCAAAATCCAGTACTACAATTACTGAGATGATTTTGCATTGGAGATAGAAAGGTTATGGGCATTTCAGTTTTAAGTCACCCATTTATATTTTAGCAGTTTATGTTCACATCACATATAAAAAATATTGAGGCTGCTAAATCCAAAGGTTGTTGTCGTGATAGTCATTTAATCATTTATTTCTGTGGATGAATGAATATGCAATTTCTTAAAAACTAAAAAATGAGACACACCTGGTTAAATGCAAGGGGCCAAACAGCATCCATGGTAGAAATGGTGTGGAACTTGTCTGGGGGAGCCATGGGATCAATGCTTCCAATTTGGATTCTTAGAAAGGACTTGTTTGGAAATGTGACCCAATTGAAAACATCAAACCCAGTTTCAAATTCTCCATTGGGGCCAAAAGAAACCTGTTCTCCAGCACTGTTGTTAAAAGAGACTTGCTGCAAAAAATGGTGGAGCTGAATGAAAAATCAAAGTAATATAAATATTAACTGGGTTCCTTGATATCATATGGAGAAATCTCAGTTCCTTCTGTTTTATTTACAGTCAATGGAATGTCATTTTTTTCATCAATCTTCACTGTTTTTAATTGAAAAACAAATAAATAAAAAAATAATTGAAAACAATTTAAATTTGAAATTTTCTTCATGCTATTGATTGACAAAGTTTTTACATTTGAAACTGTTAAATGTACAGGTTGTCGATTAAATAAGATCCTTTACATATTATTTCATACATAAAGTACATATTCAGAGTTTTGCAGCATTAATTCAGCTGCAGAAAAATAAACACAGATGGCTTTGTTTATTTGCAGCACTTATAAACATAATAAGTAGATTTTATAAAGCAGCTGTAGATTTTTCCAACGTGCAGCAAACTCAGACAGAAACATATTGCAGGTAATTTCAGCAGACAAGCAAATTAGTTTCTCTTTTACTTTTGTTCAGCAGGCAAGCAGAAAAGAGAAGCAGTTCATTTCAATAGACAGATTCAGAACTCAATAGCTTCAGAGCTGCACAGCTTAACATAGCTTCTTCTTGTTTCAGTTTCTATCCTAGGCTATTTCTAGTTTCAGTTTCCAAACTATCCCCATTGGATGATTTAGTTACTATGTCTATTCATTGGCTGACCTTGTTACCAAGCTCTACCCCAGTTCATGACTATACAACATAAGTTATATATTTAAACTTTTTCAATATCTTCATTTTTTCAAACTTCATCCAATTTTGCATGCAAGATCTTTGTTATTCAGATCATTCAGATCATATTTAAAAAATAATGACAATTTTTTTTAAATCTTTTCTTCATATAACAAAGCCAATAATTATATGTAAAAGGATGGACCATGAGGGGAGGTATTTCATAAAAATATGAAATATAAATAAATAAATAAATATTTTTTTTATTTTTTTACTGTCCAAACAAGAAGCAAATGAGAAAAAAACATCCAGATTACAAACTAAGCAATGTGGTATTCACAATACAATGCCGTGAAATATGTGGAGATTTCTTCATTAGGGAAACAAACAACTCCTTCATAATACATTATAACATATTTTTACTTGAAGTCAAAAGAGTCATCAAACTATATGTACCAATAACAACTCCAAAAACCAGAAAAAACAGATTACCCATAACAAGAAGGAAGCTTCAATCCAAAAAGAGATAACTTTGGCAGAAAAACAAATCTGGTCATGTTTCCAACTTCAAAAGCCAATACAAAAATTTATGCCACCAGACAAAGCCTGAATGCACCAATTATTACATTAAACAAGAGGAAAACCTTCTGTGCACCAATTCCACTCACATTTTCTACAATTTTGTAAACAACAAACTAAAAGACTCAATGTCCATCCCACCCCTGAAAGGACCTAATAATAAAGACTTACTTAAAGCCAATCTCTTTAACACATTCTTTGGCTCAGTATTTGTAAACAGCAATGGATAATACCCAGTATTTCCCAGTTGAACCACAGATAACTACAATGATCTAATACATATTGATTTTACAGAAGACAATGTTGAAAAAGCACTGCACAATCTAAAACTATCCCTATCTGTTGGACCGGACGGAATATGCGCCTACTTCTTAAAAAAACTATTCACTGCTGTAGCCGAACATCAAAGCATAATCTTTGAAAAATCTTTCAGGATGAGCTACTTGCCAAAACAGGAAATTACAAAAGAAAATAATTGAACTGGATTATGCTAATATCTTTCTGATGGGAGATTTTAATGGAACAATAAATGACAAATTGGACTATAAAACACAAAAAACAGCAAAGAAAGCTAGAAAGACATTGCCAAAATCCTTCCTTTGAATGGTAGATGAGATAAACTTAAAAGATGCATGGAGAGAGAGAAATGTGGAAAATAAACAATATACCTTTTATTCAAATAGACATGCATTATGGTCCAAATAGAAATGATATGGATGTCAAAAGAATTGTTTTCTGACAATTCTGACAATGACACAAGACATTAAAATAGAAGCAAGTACCTGGGCAGATCACAATCCAATAACACTTGTGTGGAGATTACAAAAAAGGAGATCTTGATGGATTTTAAATAGTATGATATTAAAGGAAAAAGACTTTAAACAGAAAATTGAGAAAGAACTGACTTTTTTCTTTAAAAAAAAAACACAAAGGAGGATACATCATTACAGAACCTCTGGGACACTATGAAGGCTTATACAAGAGGCTTGATAATGGACTATACAAGGAAAAGAAATATAAAACAGAAAAAAATCCTTAAAATATTGGAAGATGACTACAAGAAGTTGGAAAAAGAACTACAGAAATTTCCACAAAAAAGGACATTAAAATTAAAATGGACATAACTAAACATAAGATGGGGCTAATGGAAAAAGAAGAAATAGCACAAAAAATAAAAAATGCTAAACAGAACTATTTTGAGGATACAAACAAACAAGGCAGATGGCTAGCATATGAATTGAGAAAGGAAAGAGACTCGAGAAGGATAAATCAATTGAAAATGGGCAAGGACATGTATGCTATGGAAATGCAGAGAAGAAAAAAATTATTCAAGATTATTATGGAAAACTGTACCATCAAGAGAATGTCCAGGAAGAAAGAATTCAGCAATATTTACAGGAAGCAGATTTGCCTCAGATACCTAAAGATATTGAAATAATGTTAGAAAGTAACATTACAATGATGGAATTAACAGAAGCTTTAAAAAAGCAAAGCACCAGGTCCAGACGGTTTGCCAGTGGAATTTTATAAGACATTCCAGGAAACATTGAATCTTCACTTATTAGAAGTTATGAATGAAGTTATGACAAAGAAGAGAATACCCAAAACATGGTCAGACTCATATATCACACTTGTACTAAAAGAGGACAAAGATCCATGGCAAGTTAAAAACTACAGACCAATATCACTATTAAATTCAGATTATAAAATTTTTCTTCAATTCTGGCAGAAAGACTGAAAAGATACTTAAACAATTTTATTCACCCTGATTAAAATGGATTTCTGTCAAAGAGACAGATTAAATATAATATGAGAATAATTTTAGATACACTGGAATACTATGAGGCACATTCCGAAAAACAAATGGCTCTGATGTTTTTAGATACACAACAAGCTTTTGATAATGTGAATTGGTGTTTTATGCTGTTACAATTGGACCAAATGGGCTTTGGTAAAAAATTTACTCAAGCCATAGAAACAATAAACAAACTGTAAAGGTTATGATAAATGGAGAATTAACAGACTTTAGATATAAAAAAAGGGACAAGACAAGGCTGTCCACTGTCACCTCCATTGCTTGTGTTAACACTGGAAGTGCTGAATATGAACATCAGAGAAGAAAAAGAAATAAAAGGAATGAAAATTAAAAAGTAGAGTATAAATTACAAGCTTTTGCAGATGACCTGGTATTTATATTAGAGGATCCATTGGAGTCAGCATCTAAGCTGATAGAAAAGATAGAAGAGTATGGGAACGTAGCAGGTTTGAAAATAAAGATAAAACAAAGATTTTAGCAAAGAACATGTTCGTAAGATGAAAGAAAGAATTGGAGGATGTTTTGGGGATCCAGGTCACAAATAAGGTTAAGTATTTAGGGATACACATAACACCAAGATGTAGCACACGTAAGGAGGATAATTATCTTAAACTTAAACAATAGATTGTGACAGACTGGATAAAATGGGAAAATTTACAATTATCACTGATTAGGAGAATATCTACAATTAAGATGAATGTATTGCCTAGCATATTATATTTATTCCAGACAATTCCAATCAGATTAGGGAAAGAATTTTTTGAAGATTTAAACAAAATAGTGCTAAAATACATTTGGCAGGGAAGAAAACAAGAATAAAACTTAAATTGGTACAAGACACAAGAATAAGAGGAGGATTCACTTTGTCCAGTTGGGAATTGTACTACCAAGCGACAAGTCTGATGTGGGTAAAGGTGTGGCTAACACTAAAGAATACTAGACTTTTGAATTTAGAAGGACATGACTTGCTGTTCAGGTGGCATGCCTTCCTCTGGTATAAGGGAACTAAAACACAGGGGTATTTTAGAACATATTATAATTGAGAGGCATTGTTTCTAAACTGGGAGAAGATAAAAAAGCAATATTATTTAAAAAGTCCACCATGGATATCTACGATTGAAGCTTTTTCCTATCCAATAATATATCAAAAGGAACAAACAGTTAGATTTGGTGAGATATTGAATGAAAAGGATGAACTTAAAACTATGCAAGCATTGGAAGAACAAGGTGTAAAAATGAATTGGTTTTCATATTTGCAAATACAATCTAGATTTGATAAAGATTTTAAAACAGAAAGTTTCTATGATAAGTTGACTGATTTAGATAAAATTTTGACAGGTATTGATGAAAAAGTAATTTAAAAACTCTATGAACATCTGCTAGAGTTTAAATTAGAGGAAGAACAAGTAAAAGTAAAATATTTTTGCATGGGAGAAAAATTTTGGATATGGGATTGACTTAGATAAATGGCAAAAACTGTGGTCTCAAAATTTTAAAATGACAATGTCAACAGCATATAAAGAAAATTTGTATTAGATGTTTTTCAGGTGGCACTTACCCCCGACAAGAATTGCGAGGATGTTCAAGAATAAATCGCACAAATACTGGAAATGTCATCAGATACCTGGTTCATATTACCACATATGGTGGACATGCTTGGATTCAAAAAAAATATTGGACTATATCCACACATGGTTGGAAAAAATGATAAAACAACACATAGACTTTAAACTTGAGATATTTTTATTGGGAATTATACCGGAAATATATTGTAATGAATTGAAATATTTGATGGCAAATGTTTTAACAGCTGCTAGAATTGTATTTTCTAAGAACTAGAAAATTGAAAAAATACCTATGCAGGAGGAAATTATTAAGAAAATCATGGACTGTGCCAAAATGAGTAAATTGATATTTGAAATTAGAGAACAAGAGGATAAACAATTTTATATGATATGGGATTTATTTTAGCAATGGTTAGATAAAAAGACATAATAAAGAAATAGATTAGTAAGCCTTACAATAAAAGTTAACAGATTGATATAGAATACAATATAAAATATATAACAATTGGATGAATGTATGATTAAATCATAATTAAAATTAGAATATCTCGTATAAAATGATGGAAAAATAGTTTATTCAATGAATGTTTTATAATTGATATTACATAAGCACAAGCTAGATTGATAAGATGAGATTTGTATAACTTGTGAGTAATGGTAAGAAAAGGATAGCACAAAAGATTGTAACCAACTGACACACTGTATGTATATAATTGAAAGAGGGTTTTATGTATTTTTTTTTGTATGTTTGTTGTAAAAAATAAAAACTTTTTTGAAAAAAATGATCTAAAACATATCGATTTTACAGTAGACAATGTTGAAAAAGCACAAAACCGTCTCTATCTATTGGACTGGATGGAATATGTGCCTACTTAAAAAAGCTATCCACTGCCATAGCCGAACCTCCAAGCATAATCTTCGACAAATCTTTCAGGACCAGCTTCTTGCCAAATCTATGATCTCAAGCCACTGTCATCCTCATCTTCAAAAAGGGAGACCCCAGCCTACTTGAAAATTATAGACCAATCTCTTTATGCTGTGTCACCTGTAAAGTCATGAATCAATTACTAACCAATACATTATCCTCCACTTAGAGACAAAACAACCTACTCTCTAATAAACAATTTGGTTTAAATAAAAACATATCCTGTAATCTGCAACTCTTACACTGCAAAAACATATGGACTACACAACTCAATCAGATCAAAGCAATAGATGTAATCTACATGGACTTCTGTAAAGCCTTTGATTCAGTGGTACATGACAAACTATTCCTAAAACTAAAATCTTATGGTATCTTTCGATACCTCCATAACTGGATAGAAGCATTCCTGTCAAACAGACAACAAATGGTCAAAATTGGGAGCGTCCTATCAAATTCTGTACCTGTCAACAGTGGTGTCCCCCAAGGCAGTGTTCTAGGACCAACTCTCTTCATACTCTACATAAGTGACCTCTGTGATCATATTAAGAGTAATTATGTTCTCTTTGCTGATGATGTAAAGCAATTCAACACCACAGACAATACTGCTACCCTTCAGAAAGACCTTGACTATGTCAAAATGGTCAAACAAATGGCAACTTCAAATCTCAACAAATAAATGCTCTGTCTTACATATTGGCCAAAAAAAATATCAGAAAATAAAATACAGGCTGAATAGTCAAGACCTTGTTGATGATCCAAACTCTGTCAAGGATTTTGGAGTACTCATCTCTATCATCTCTAATGATAGCCAAAAAGGCATTAAGAGTTGTTAACCTAATCTTATGTAGCTTTTTCTCTGGTAATACCACATTACTAACTAGAGCATGCAAAACATTTGCTAGACCAATACTCGAATACAGCTCATCAGTCCGGAACCCACACTACATATCTGATATTAGCACAGTTGAGAAAGTCCAAAAATATTTCACAAGAAGAGTTCTCCACTCTACAAGAGTTCTCTCCTCGTTGCAGAATATCTTATGCCACCAGACTTGAAATTCTAGACCTAGTCAACCTAGAACTACAATGCCTTCAATCTGATCAAAGTATAGTCCATAAAATTATATATTGTAATGTCCTACCAGCTTCAAGCATTACAATACAAAAGCACACAATAGATACAAACTCAAGGTAAAACGCACCAAACTTGATTGCAGGAAATACGACTTCAGCAACAGAGTAGTCAATGTCTGGAATACTCTACCTGACTGTGGTTTCCTCCATAAACCCCAAAAAACCTTAGACTTTCTACTATTGACCTCACTCCTTTCCTAAGAGGTCTGTAGGAGGCGTACATTAGTGCACCAATATGCCTACCGTCCCTGTCCTATTGTTTCTTTTATTTTTCTTTTATGTATCCATGTATTCATAACTGTCATATCCCTGGTGGAGACTGACTCTGAGGAAGAGGAGGAACAGCCAACAGGGAGTGGGAGTGTGGCTCCAGAGGTGGTGGACCAGGTTGGGGAAGGGCAGAGGCTGGCCGAACAGTCAGAGGAGGATCCAGGCCCATTCCCTATCCATCCTTGGTCATGCAGGGAGGAGAGGATCAGGGAAAAGCGAGGTCTACTCAGGATGAGATTACCATGATCCTCCTCATGGCTTGCAGCTGGGAGCTATGTATATAAGTTTGTAACTGCACAGTTAGAATTGCTGGAATGGAAGTTTAATGTTTACTTTGAAAGAGGTTTATCTTTCTGACATTCTTCCCATGGACTTTCCTTGGTTACTTTCCTGGAGTTTATGATTAGTTATCTTGGCTTGCTTCAGAACTTTCATCAATGCAGGCTTTTTTGGTTTTCTTTTTGCCTCATTATTTACTTTTGTGACTTTAAACTGTGCCTAATAAAACAGTGAAATTAAGTTGAAGGCATTACCGGATTTTAATGTATGTTTTGGGTTTTGGGTTATTTTGAGAGACTACGAGTCATCATATTTTGATTCCAGCCACTCCTTCAACTTATTTTTGCTTTTTGTGGGGTGACCATGGATCAGTTCAGAGCAGAGATTGCCCAGTTAAGCCAGCAAGTGGCTCTTTTGATTGCACAGGCTGCATAGGTGACACAAATGCAAGCTGCCTGGCCACGCCAAAAATGCCCAGTGGCAGTGCCAGATAAATTTGATGGTTTGCTGGCCCAATTTCCAGCATTTTTAAGGCAGTGCCAGCTTTACATGAGCCTTCAGCCTGAGGACTTTCCCACTGTCTGGGATAAGGTGGGGTTTTCGATTATTTTGTTGTCAGGCTCTGCAGCATATTGTCAGGCTCTGCAGATGCCTCTGCTGACCCAGCCCAACCAGGTGTTGGACAATTACACCGAGTTTTGCCGTCAGTTTCAGGCCAAGTTTGAGGACCCTGTTCGAAGCCAAACAGCAAACAGATGTTTGAGAGAGTTGAAGCAGAGAGTGGCTCACTCATGGATTATATTGCTAGTTTTCAGGTGGTTGCTCAGGGTGTACAATAGAATGAGGCAGCACTATTAGACCAATTCCAGGAGGGTTTGTCATTGGAGCTCCTGGATGAGATGGCGTGCACTGAATGCCCTTGCACCCTTCAGGAGCTCATGCATCTATGTCTTCGTATTGATGCTATACTTCAACAGTGACAGGTGCGGTGATGGACAGAGACTGTATCTGTTTCCAGCAAGACGGCGCCCTTGGTGGAAGTGCCTTTGTAGGAACCCATGCAGTTGGGTGCTGGCCGCCCTCTCTTGACTCAAGTAGAAAAGGGGAGATGTTGTCGTGATGGTTTATGCCTCTATTGTGGCAATCGAGGTCATTTTGCCGCAAAGTGTCCTGTTAAGATATCCACAGCAGTGACACCTGTGGTGGCAGGAAACGAGCATCCTTGGCCTATGAGGTTCTGTAGGTCAGGTTGTAAAGTCCTTCGGCCCACCATCTTCACCAACCTTGCCATCCTCGCCACCTTTGACATCTCCATCACAATTGTTATTGGTGAAGCATCTTCTGATGAAAGCAAGTATGTTGGTGCCTGGTGTGGGAACAGTGGAGATCCAAGCCTTGATCAACTCAGGGGCCACAGCCAATTTCATGGATGCTCATTTTGTAGAACAGTGGCTCATTCCTCAGCAACAGGTGTCCCCGCCAGTAATGGTAGAGATGATTAATGGTTGGCCCTTTCATTCGGGACCTGTAGTTGCTGCAACCAAACCCCTTTGCATGTGTATTGGGCAGCATGTGGAGGAAACCATGTTTTACGTTACCGCAGTGCCTCATTTTCCAGTGGTGCTGGGTTTGGAGTGGTTACAGCCCATGATCCACAGATTGTTTAGTCATCTGGAGCTGTGCAGTTCCTTGATAGGAAATGCGCCAACTATTGCTTGTGCTCCTGTGCAGGGAGTGTGGCCATGCCTGTGGACCTGGATCTACATGCGCAGTTGGTGGACTTTGCTGATGTGATTGGGGAGAAGGAGGCAGATCAGTTGCCTCTGTATTGGGCATATGACTATCCAATTGATTTGCGGCCCAATGCAAAATTGCCGAAGGGTCGGATATATTCCCTGTTGGAACCGGAGTTAGCCACGTTGTGGGATTTTATTGAGAAGAACCTCCAGAAAGGGATTATCTGGCCTTCTAGCTCCCCATTGGCTGCACCGATGCTTTTCGTAAAAGAGAAATCAGGGGAGCTACGTTTGTGTTGTGATTACTGCAAGTTGAATGCAGTAACAGTGACAAATCGCTACTCGCTTCCCCTCATCCCTGAACTGATTGAGTGGCTTCATCAAACTAAGATTTTTATGGACTTGCATGGGGCCTACAATCTGGTTCATATTCGTGCAGAGGACAAGTGGAAAACAGCTTTCCGGATGAGGTATGGGCATTTTAAGTATACCATGATGCCTTTTGGATTAACCAATGCCCCAGTTGTGTCCATGCATTTCACACAGGATGTTTTCCGTGATTTGTTGGATCAATTTGTGGTCATTTATTTAGATGACATTTTAATTTACTCAGATTCCCTGCAGGAATATTGGCAACATGGCAGCTGCTGTTGCAACATTTGCATGAATGTTGCTAAACGTGAGAAATGTCAGTTTGCACAAACCATGATTGACTTCTTAGGACATTGTATTTCACCTGCCGGGGTGGAAATGGACCCAGAAAAAATACCTATCATTGCAGGTGTGGGAACCTCCACAGCGGGTTAAGGATATGCAACAACTTGGGGTTTGCAAACTACTACCGCACATTTATTCCCCACTTTGCTACCTTGACTGCTCCTCTTTCTAATCTGCTCAAGAAGGGGGAGATGTTCCATGAGGTGCTGAGGAGCAGGCAGCTTTCGAGGCATTGAAGGTCGCCTTTGCTTCTGAGCCTATCCTCAAACACCCTGATCCAGGCCAGCCATTTGGGGGGTAAACAGATGCTTCCAATGTGGCTGTTGGTATGGTGCTCCTCCAGGCCTATGCTCCCGCAGGCATCTTGCTCCTGTGCACATATTATTCCTGGAGGTTGTTGGCTCCAGACCGCAACTATATGATTTTGGACAAGGAGGTATTGGTGGTTAAGGTCGCCTTTGAGACATGGAGGGGGCTCATCACCAAATCAAGGTTTGGACAGATCATCGCAATTTGGAACACCTACATACAGCTTGGACATTGAACCAATGTCAGGTGAAATGGTCCTTATTCTTTGCTCGATTTGATTTCTGCGTGACCTATGTTCTGAGTGGATCATTTTGCTGACACCCTATCTCAGAAGCCCGAGTATACCCGAAGGGAGATTAAAATCTTGCCCTGGATGGTGATTCCATTGGAGCAGTTTGCAGTCACTGAGGAACCTGTGGACCTCCACGTGAGGATTCAGGAGGCGCAGCAGCAGGACCCATTTATGGCAGTTCAGCGTCGAGAATTGGATGAGAATGGGAGACAAGAGACTCCTTGGGCATATATTGGGAACCTATTGTGGTTCTGTGATTGCATTTATGTGCTTGGAGGTCCTCTTCATGGCATTATCCTACATCAATGTCATGATAGACATTTTGGGGTGTTCAAAACACTGCACCTCATCTCTAGGACATTTTGGTAGCCTAGACTTAAATATAATGTGTCAGGATATGTGGCATCCTGTGGGATCTTTTGCCAAGCCAAGTGTGCTCCTCATGCACCCCCTGGTCTTTTGCAGCCCTTGCCTACATCGGAATGACCATGGGAGGCAGTTTCATTGGATTTCATCATTGAGTTACCACCATCGAATGGTGCCACAACCATTTTGGTGGTGGTGGATATGTTGATTAAAATAGTCCATTTTATTTCATGTGCAGATCTTCTTTCAGTCAAGATAACGGCTCAATTGTTTATCTCCCATGTTTTCCAGTTGCACGGGTTACCAGACCGCATAGTATCAGATCGGAGGGTACAACTTACGGCACGCTTCTGGCAGACCCTACTCATGAAACTGCAGGTTCAGGCATGTCTGTCGTCTGCTCATCACCCCGAAACTGATGGGGGGACAGAGAGAGTAAATGCTATTTTGGAGCAGGACCTTTACTGTTTCAGCAATACTCAACAAGACAATTGTGTGGAAGTGCTGCCGGTGGCAGAATTTGCTTATAACAATGGTCAACATGCATCCACCCATGTGTCCCCTTTCTTTGCTAGCTATGGGTTTCATCCACAACTTTTCCCTTTAGCCCTGTCTGATTCCCCAGTTCCAGCAGTGGATACATTCTTGCAGGAGTTAAAAGCCATGCACCACATGGTCCACGATCAACTAGGGAGAGCCAAGGAAGACTATAAGCAGTTTTCAGACTGACATCATCACAATGTTCTGCCTTTAGCAGTAGGCGATCGGGTTTGGCTCTCTACTTGATACTTACCAATGATGTGACCATTGAAAAAGCTTGATCACCATTACTTGGGACATTTTCTGGTCCCAAGTGGTGATCAATCCTGTGGCTTATCGTCTCTCCCTGCCATGGACCATGTGTATCCATCCTGTTTTTCATCATTCCCTGTTATTCCCTGTCTCAGCAGACAGTCTGCATAGACCAGATCCATCACAGCCAGCCCAAGTAGCCCCTCGGGAAGAGGAGGAGTATGAAGTGGATAGCATCTGAGATTCACGCCAGTTGTGAGGCTGATTTCAGTATTTGGTGGCATGGAAAGGTTATGGACCAGAGGACTTCACCTGGATCTATGCCACTGATGTTCATGCTCCTCATTTGGTCCAGGACTTTCATGCTCGATTTCCCTGTGGGGGAGGGGATAGTGTCATTCCCCATGAAGACTGACTCTGAGGAAGAGGAGGAACAGCCAACAGGGAGTGGGAGTGTGGCTCCAGAGGTGGTGGAGGAGGCTGGGGAAGAGCAAAGGCCGGCTGAGCAATCAGAGGAGTATCCAGGCACATTCCCTATCCCTCCTAGGTCATGCAGGGAGGAGAGGATCAGGGAAAAGTGAGGTCTACTCAGGAGGAGATTGCCATGATCCTCCTCATGGCTTGCAGCTGGGAGCTATGTATATCAGTTTGTAACTGCATAGTCAGAATTGCTGGAGTGAAAGTTTACTTCGAAAGAGGTTTATCTTTGCTGGCATTCTTCCCATGAACTCTCCTCGGTTATCTTCCTGGAATGTATAATTAATTATCTTGGCTTGCTTTGGAACTCTCGTCAATGAGGATTTTTTTTGTTTTCTTTTTGCCTCATTATTTACTTTTGTGACTTTAAACTGTGCCTAATAAACAGTGAAGTTAAGTTGAAGACCTTATTGGACTTTAATGTATGTTTTGGGTTTGGGGTTATTTTGAGAGACTACAGGTCATCACAATAACTATGTTTTTACTTATACCTATTAACTTGTCAGAAATTGACAAACCAAATAAAATAAAATAAAGAAACATGGTACAATATGAGAAAGTAAATCCATGAGGATATCTACAGTCTGCATTTAAAAGACAAATTTTGAAGACAACGAAGTCCACATTTTGGACAGAGAATACTGCTGGTTTGAAAGAGGGATCAGAGACCCTATGTCAAAATTGATCAGATCTCTCTCAACAGAGGGGGAGGGATACCACATCATCTATCTCCAGTCTACTACATAGTCCTTTAAAGCCAGTACTTTTATACCTGATCATCCTTTATTTTGCATTAGCAAATGTTACCTGCCACGTTGATTGAATGAAATGCTTCTGCCTCCTCCAATCAAATTTTTGACCATCTTTGAGTTGGGAGGCATGCAAGGCCTTCAGAGCATGTGCCACAGCATAGACTGCATTGTAGATGCTGTAACTAAGTCCACCCATGGTGTTCTCAAAGACTGAATTAGGAAGAGTGTCCAGCTTCTCTTCTCCAGTGCAGATCCTTTCAGCATTCTCATCTGAAATATCACTAGAAAATGAGCATTCAAATACATCTTTCCAGAAATCCCGAATAAACCCATTGTCTTTTTCAAAAATAGGGTTTTTCGTCTGCAAAAATTGTTGGAATCCGATTACCTCTTTTGAATGAAGTGCAAAAGAAATTGCACCATGGAGAAAATCAATGGGCAATGGTCTTTGCATTAGAATAGAGGTGAATTCAATTTGAGCTGGCACGATCCAAACTTTGGCTTTTCTTTCCTTTGGAAAATCATCAGAATCTAAAAGAGAGAGCATCATCCTCAATGACACTATGCTTGAAATTTCAGCATTCAAGATCACGGCAATGACTGTACTCCCCATGATTATTCTGTATAATTTATCTGCTTCTTCCACCATTTCAGCAGCTTCATTACCATACATCACTTGGGGAAGACATTCTATAAAGTCAAAGCAGATTCCTCTCTCTGAAAACATGGAAAGACTCTTTTGAACGAACCTTTCTCTATCTTCCTCAAACCGAGAAATCATTCCAACCCAGATCCATCCAAAATGCAACAGTAAGTACAGGATTCCTTTAAGTTGGTGGATCTCGTCAGGGAACATCCATTTTACAAAAAGTACTGAAATGTCGTTATACGTCAAGGGTGGTGATCCAAATGTGATCTAAGTGGGGAAAAGACAGAGGAACCAGAGTTTGTTCGAAAAAAAAATATAAAGGACTAATGCATATATTTTTATGTACTAACTGGGCTTGAGTGGGTGTTCCAGGCAAGTTCCTAAAAATGAAATTTTTACCAAATAATGTCTGCAAATTTAGCCCTGCTCATCAAGCAAAAACTAGAATCCTTTCTTTGTAATCTTCATATCTACTAACTTCCTCATCATTAAATAACACATATTTTTTGCTTCCAGAATCTTTTTCATAAGAATGATTATCAGGATTCAACATTTGAAAATAATACACTTGTGGACTTTCCATCTTGCTCCATATTTTACTCACCTGGGGAAATTTATAGTTGCACAGAGTGGTTGCCATATTGAGACAGGTGTTAGTCTGGGGTCCTCCAATGATGGCCACCATATTTGTCTGGTCATTACATTTGTAATTTGGGATAAATTTATCTTTTGTCGATAGAAATTCCATTGCTAAAAGGTAAGTTGTATAATCCTCAAGATAGTTGGTAGCGATGTGGAAACCAAGACTAACATTGGACAAAATCCCAGAATTTTCATTGATGTCCTTTACAGCAAATGCCAGAGCCAAAGTGTGTTGGTAATTATGAGTGAGGAACCTTCAGTGAGAATTATAAACTGAATGAATATACTTCTGCTTTAGATTCGGACAGTATATATTTTAAATATGTTTGTGTGTGTGTATATACATATATGCACACACACATATTTAAAATATCTACTGTCTGAAGATATCTACTGTCTGTCATACACACACATATACACAATACGTACATACTTACTGTGTGCATATATGTGTGTTTGTACATGCATGCATATATACTTACACGCACACAAAAATATCTGGAATACCATAATTTGATTATATGTGTAGGGAATCATAGGTAGGGTGGAGCAGTGTGCTCAAATTGAACCAAGACAGCATTTGTACCCTGCTTTTTTCTGTATTAAAGATTCTTCTTATGTACTTAAGATTTTAAATTCATGATAAAATATCTCTTCCAGAATGAATTTGGATGCTAAGGTAGTATTTGATTTCAGTTTTGTCTATATTTTGCCCAATTTTTTCTAAGAGCAGGAAGTCATTTCAATTTTTCCACCATAGAATTTAAAAACTTGAAAAGTTTCTCAAACACATCAGAGTGCTTAGTGTTTTAATTTTTGGTTGAGATGAAATGTGAAGAATCTTGGGATTATACTGAGGACATCTCCAAGTTTTGAATTTTTCAATCTTTTTAGTGTCCTAGAAAGTTGATTTGTCTCAATTTAATCTCCAGTGATTGAACAAGCTGATTTTCTCCCAATTATGGAATTAAAAATGGCTAACCTTGGACACTGGATTAGCATACTGACCACTAGCAATTGAAATATTTCAACAGAAAAATGGAACATAGATAATACAGTACAGGTAGAAATAAGGAAAATAAGAAGAGGAGCTGGAGGAGTAGTAACAGGGAGATACTTACATGTACTGATCAAGTACTTCATGAGAAGGAAGGCTTTGGAAAGTGATCTCATTTGAAAGAAAGAAGACTTGAAAAATAATTGCAGCAATGATTAAGTCTCCAGACTGATAATACTTGTGAATGACTGGAAGAGGACTACTGAGCTTGCAATTGTAAGTAGGGGAAATTAACAGGGTAGGAAAAAAAGATAAAATTACGGTCCTGATCATAACCAACTCAGTGTAATATATAGTCATTATAGATATTAAAGAGCAACTGTTATGTTACCATTCAACCAAAGCCATGGGTTGGGCACTCATTTACGTTACTAAAGATAATACAATGAATGTTATCTGGAATTAAGACAAGGATGTATCACAGATCAAACACAAATCCTTCTTTTTCTCCATGCAGGCAGTTCTTTATATTTCTGAGCAGATGTGAATGCTATGTAATGTCTTAATCTTAGGGTCATAATTTTGTCAGTGTCTACTGAAATTCTCTTGAGAGATAGAGTAGAAGGGACACTGACTATACTTAATTAGTAATCAGTACTATTATTTTTTCCAAAAGTACTGTCTTTGAAGAATGTCAGAAGGAAACATGTTTACTACATCTCGGTACTCACTGCAACACTGCTATGAATCTTTGAAACTAATACACAAAGTAGAAAATGGTGCAGTGGGAGGTTATATCCACGAAGAAGAAAGCAAAATACAATTACAAAGAAAAAGAAACATATCTGTTGAGGTTATAATGTTTTCTCCTTTGTTAAATACAGGATCTACCTTATAAAGTGGTACTGTAACAATTACTTAAGTTTTAGAAGGCAGCTTAAGTAAGATTTACTGATCCCATATCCCATAATCCTGTGCATTTTGTTAGGTGGGACCGAGCAGGAAAGCACTTTCTGCCCTGGCCTTATCTTGGAGATCATTCTTGCTCTCAAGATGTGGCTGGCCCCAGTCAAGTCATCCTTCTGGAAGGCCCTTAAAAGACCAGAAAG
>BLBF01019583.1:0-17442 GCA_015471245.1 Laticauda colubrina
GTATTTAGCTTGTTTACATGTTCGATGTCATAATCAGGGGCTCTGTAACATAGTAAGAATTGAAATGTGATATTTAAGGACAGTTCACAGGTGTTGGTCTAAGGAAGAGCAAGCTCCTGGGTAAGTTGGATGTTTTTTAGATGTAGGCACTTTTTATAGAAGATAGCAACACAACCTCCTCTACAGATTTCACGATCTGATCGGTAAACATGATAGTCTCTTACTGTGGTAATGGAGTCAGGGAGAGATGCATTGAACCATGTTACACAAACAAATATGATGTCGAATTTAGCCATATTTAGTAAGAGGAGAAATTCAGGTATTTTATTCACAAGGCTTCATGCATTGAGCAGTTTGCATTTAAGGCCAGTTGTAGTTGGAACTGAGGTATTTAGGAGCATGATTGATGATTCTTGGCTATGGATGTGTCTCACTGGAGAATATGAATTATGATTCACCCAGGGAATTGGGGGAAAACCAGGGTCAAGGGTGAAAATGAATGATGTGTCTCAGAGTTGGCTATACCTAGGTCATGCTGACATGTTAACTCCCAATAAATCCTTTGAAGTTTTGGAAATTTGGCTTGAGATTCATGATTTAATTGGAGTAACTGCCAGAATCCTGACAGTTAAAATGAAATGATGCCTAGGAGTTCAACAAAGATATTTATCCTGCTGTACATCCCCAGATAAAATTTAAAAAATCAGCTGTGAATCTTATATATTAAAGCCCATGTCACACTGCCCAACGGATGCAAAAAGGACACAGCGGACGAGCAAAATGTTCCATCCGTTGTTATCTGCTCTCAAAAGGGTCAAAATTTTGCATAACTGGAGCGGATAACACGGACGCGGGGAGGACGCAAGGCGGATGCAAAGTGAATGCGGAACAGAAGCCCAGCGGATGGAAGCGGATGGGAGCGGATGGCACATCTGCAGGGCTTCCGGGGGGCCTCAGCAAAGCGGACGCGGAATGGATGAAGCGGATGCAGAGCGGATGCACAGCAGATGAAGCGGATGCACAGCAGAAGCCTAGCAGATGCCTGGCGTTAATTGCGCATGCGGGGAGGATGCATTGCGTCAGCCCCATGGATATAACGGAAGCAGCTCGGAAGCAGGTCTCCATTCAGAGGAAAGACCTGCTGCCGGAAGGATTGGCTGCCTTGCCTGCCCTGCCTGCATGTCTGCCTGCAAGTCTTGCTGCCAGCCTTGCTGCCAGCCTTGCTGCCAGCCTCCCTGCCAGCCTTGGTTCCTGCCAGCCTCCCTGCCAGCCAGCAACCCTACAACCATGCGGAAGCACAGCAAGACTCAGCCATCTGCTGCCAGCCCTTGCAAGAGGGACAGGGCTACCATCCCGCCTCGTGGCCCTCACTCTGGTTCTGCTGGGGCTTCTGCAGCACGGGCTCGCTCTTCTGGGGCTGGGGCTTCTGCTGCTTCTGCTTCTGGAGGAGCTGATGACAAGCACTCCAGCACCAGCCACCTCCACAGCACCTGCACCCTTCACCCCTGAGACTGAGTGACCAAGAGGAGTGCCAGAGACTCATTTTTGTCTTATAGCTTGTTGTTAATAAAGTCTATTTTTGATTCACACACTTGCTTCATTTCTTTTTTTTAATAAATTCTTGCTGGAAACTTTTAGAAATGGTTTAAGCCTTTGCTTGCTTGTGGGATGGGTAAGGATAGCTTTGGAATGGGTTAGGATACCTATGGGATGGGTAATAGCTGTGGGATAGGTTAGGATAGCAGTGGGAGAGATAAACCTCCAGTGCAAGCATAGTGGGACTGTATGGTCCATCCTCCGAGGTGCCACACCTATAGCCCTTTATTATCAATAACGATATAATCAATCATTCACACATGTCAACATAAACACAACTCTTTATTAAATGCCCTGTTCATTGTAGGCCAACCAAACATACATGGCCCAATCTCATCCGTGTGATGAGACAGTCTGAAGGAAGCATCCATTAAGCATTTACCATCCTGTCTTGCTACTCCACTGCTCCAGCTGGGGAGTTGCACCAGTGTTTCAGGAGGTTGCGCTGCTTCTTCGCCTCACGTGAGGCTCTGTTGGGGCCTTGCACATCCTCAGTGTCGATCAGGTTTTGCCCTTGCCTCCATTCCCCAGGCTCCATGTCCCCATTGCCTTGTTGGAGGTCCACAAGCCTGTTCTGCAAGACTGGGTAGCGGGTGCACATGAGATTGTGCAGGATGCAGCAAGCTTCCACGATCCTCCTCATGGTCTCTGGGCTATGCTGCATGTTGGTGAGAAGTACCTGGAACCTGTTGGCCAGGATGCCAAAGGCATTCTCCACCACCCGTCTTGCCCTGAACAGCCTGCAGTTGAAGATCCTCTCTTCACAGGTGAAGTGTTTGGAGGTGTAGGGCTTCATGAGGTAGGTTGTGAGGGAGAAGGCGTCATCCCCCATGATGAAGTAGGGCACATCTTGCTTGTCGTTGGGCAGCGGGTCTGGATCTGGGAAGCCCACCATGAGGTTGCTTTCCAGCCCCTCCTTGAGGTGACTGGCGTTGTATACCTGGGCATCTGAAGATGAGCCGTTGCCTGAAGCATAGATATACATGAACTTGTAGTCAGCATCGACCATGGCGAATAGGATGATGCTGAAGAAGCCCTTGTAGTTGTGATAAGTGGACCCTGACTTGGCTGGCGCTTTGCAGGCCATGTGCTTGCCATCGATGGCTCCAACGGTGTGGGGGAAGTTCCACTTCTGATACCACTGCTCTGCAACTTTCTTCCAGCCTTCTTCAGTGGAAGGGCACTGGAGGAGCTCCTCCTTGTATTCTTCGATGATGGCCTGGACCACTTCTCTGACAACAAAGCTGATGGTGCTGGGTGGCACCCTCCAGCCGTACTGCATGCTCCTGTAGGTGGTCCCTGAGGCCAGGTGGCACAGAGTGAGTGCCACCTTGAGCCCAGGTTCCAGGCTGGGCGGGAAGTTGGTGTTTGTCTTGGTCCACCTGGGTGTCAGGCGCTGCACAACTTCGTCAAACATGGCTGGAGGCATCCTCATGAAGTTCTGGAACGTCCAAGTGTCTTCGCTCCTGAGCTCCACCATCAGCTTGTTGTACAGTCCGTCCTCTGCTCTTCTGGTGGACCTTCTTTGGACCCAGACTTTTTTTGGGTGCCTCCTTTTCTTCCCGTAGTAGAGTTCACAGAGCCTGTAGATGGTTTCGCACTGTTGCAGAAGGATGGTGGCTGCTGAAAGGACTTTGTCACAATCCACGGTGGACATGACTGGATGCTGTGGAAGAGGAAGAGTCAGATGAAGGCTGCAGGGGTCTGCACAGCTTGGCTGCTGTTCTGAAAGTGAGATCCAGTCTAGTTGCTCCCCCTTTTTATAGGCAGTGTAGGTGTCCCTTTGCATCCTCTAGGCATCCTCTAGGCATCCTGCCGACATCCCTAATATCTGAGATAGGTCCCCTCTGCGAACGTTTTTTCCGTTTTAAACGCTTTGTTTCTGCTTGGCATCCGTTCTGCATCCGTTCCGCTTCCTCCCTGCATCCGAGCGGATGCGAGTTGCGCGGATGCAGAGCGGATGCCTGGCGGATATAGGGGATGCGTAACAGATGCGTAACGGATGCGTAGCGGATGCGTAGCGGATGCAGAACAGACGAACTGGATACATTTTCCGCGCAAAAGTTTTGGGCAGCCCAAAACTTTTGGAGCGGATGAAATGTCAATAAACGGATGCTGGACGGATAGAGAGGAAGCCAAATGGAGGCAGTGAGTACATCACGTTTTCCAACGGATGGCAAGGTTTTTTGTCCGTTTTACATCCTCTTTGCATCCGTTGGTTCACTGTGACATGGGCTTAACTTATAATTATCACAATCATGGTGTAGTAATTTATTCTTCTGCCCCTAATGTGTTTGTGATTCCATCTTCTGCCCCAGGATGCCTTTCTGAGAAATATTTACCAACTGCTCACATTCAAAACCTGAAAAATCTGATCCATAAGTACCACCTTTTCGGCAGAGATGGGAGGGTGAGGTTGGAGAAAGAAGGGACTTTGTCTATTTGAAATATGTAGTTCCTTTCAGATCTGGTGCTGGATTTCACTTCTGATAAAGCAACTGCCATTGTGCCCTTTGGCAAAGGGTTTTTTTAATTGCCTCTAATGAGGCAGCTCTGACATTAACAATAAAAGTGTCTGTGTCCAGCTATAGCAAGTGCTTCTATCATGGGATGTCAAGTGTTGCTGATTCTTTTTCTACTGATGTCTCACTTTCCTTGTGGGATGCTGAAAACCAGATGTTCCATGAATTTGGTAAGAGAGGAAAAATACAATTACTACAAGCCAGGAGATTACCTGATTAGTGGAATTCTCTCTACAGTCAACACTCTATTTCGTCCATATGTTTTTGACATGCCATCAACCAACAGGTTTTACAGGTAATTTATTATGATGCACTTGATTCTGGTGATTGATTTTATCATCTCTGATGTCCTCTTTCAGGTACAGAATGATCTTTACTTTTAATTCCTGTCTTTTCTCACATAGGTTAGACTTTTTTTTTTAATATCTCAATTTAATTGGGAGGAATAAAGCATTGGAATCACACAATGGACTTTCAAAGACCACAATTTTACAGGTTCCTTTTAAGCAATTTATTGAGAGCCAGCATCAACATACACAGTTTTGGTAGTATTCTCATTAAATAATTGCTGAATAGGTGGTGTCATGCCTGTCCACAAAATGACTATTATGGTGGAAACTGTGTTTGGCAAAAGACAAACTTGTGAACTTGCTCACCCAGATTTCTATTCATTCCCTGCAATGCTCTCTCTGATTTATTTTCCTGTATAATCACTCTCTTTCCAGGGGTGGGATTCAAATTTTTAAATAACCAATTCTGTGGGCATGGCTTAGTTGGTGGGCATGGCTTGGTGGGCATGTGACTGGGTGGACGTGGCTTGGTGGTCATGTTATTAGTTGGGCATAGCCAACTCAATATCACTCATATCAAGGGACGCATCTCCTCGCCTGGCCTCTCATGACTGTGGGGATGCTGCAACAGTCGTAAGTGTGAAAAACAGTCATAAGTCATTTTTTCAGTGCCATTGTAACTTTGAATGGTCACTCCACACAAGCAAAGTACCAGCAAAGGAGGGGAAAAAAACTCCAGAGAAGTCTCTCTCTCTCTCTCTCTCTCTCTCCCTCTCCCCCCACTCTCTCTCTCCCTCCCTCTCCCTCCCTCTCTCTCTCCCACCTTCTCTGTCTCTGTCTCTATCTCATTTTATTCTATCTCAATATCTATAAAAAATTTTTTCCAGATAACATCTATCATTTATCATTATCTCACTATCATTTTCTATGATCTATCATCTCTCTCTTTGCCCCTTCCTTCCTTCCTTCCTTCCTTCCTTCCTTCCTTCCTTCCTTCCTTCCTTCCTTCCTTCCTTCCTTCCTTTTTCTTTCTACTCTATCCCTCCTCTTTCTCCCCTCTGCAAATCTTTGCATTTCCTAGTTAAATTAATGTTATTTGAATTAAACAAACAGTTAAAAAAACAACAAGTTTGGAAGAGAACACCGCTGAGCTGAATGCATGTGCTTACCAAGGAAAGAACATTTTGACCTAAAAGTAGAATAATGTGCAGAAAAAGCCTCTGGAGCTCTAGAGCTGACAATTATAGAGCAATAAAGCATCGCTATTGTGCAACAAAGCATTTCAGTACATTTGACTTGTTTTATTTATACTCAACCCCAATCAGTTTGAATACTTAAGTCTGTAAACAAGAAATAAAATAACAAATACAAGCCTCTTCAGAATGTTGATTCCTCCAGCTATCTATCCCTGAAAAAGGGACTAATTGAATGGTTGGTTGGTTATACAAACATTAGCTTGAATCACAGGTAAACAGTATTTATGAAGCAGCTTGTCTACTTGGATATTTTTCCTTTGACTTAATATAAATATGCTTATTTTGCTGAAGGAAATATTTATCATGTTGTCTCCCTCACTCAAAGCTTCTTTCTGTGAGGATAATTTTGCCTGACGTAAAGAACATTTCTTCCTCTTATAATATTTGTTGTGGGAAGAAGCCCCATTGATGTCAAGGGGACTCTACTGTTATTTTATTTTTATTTTCATTTATTTATTTGTTTGTCAAGCAAGTATAAGAAAACAAATATAAGTATGAACATAACATATAAACATATACGTTTAAAGAGGTATAAGTATATACATAATAAATAATAAAATAAATATGTATGAATAAATGGATAAATAGGAACAGTAGGACAGGGACGGTAGGCAGACTGTTGCGCTTATGCATGCCCCCTTACAGACCTCTTAAGAATGGAGTGAGGTCCACAGTAGACAGTTTAAGGTTAAAGTTTTGGGGGTTTGAGGATGTAACAACAGATTCAGGGAGTGAGTTCCAGGCATTGACCACTCTGTTGCTAAAGTCATATTTTCTGCAGTTGAGTTTGGAGAGGTTTACTTTGAATTTGTATCTACTGTTTGCCTGTGTACTATTGCGGTTGAAGTTGAAGTAGTCATTGCCAGGTAGGATATTGTAGCAGACAATTTTGTGTACTAAGCTAAGGTCAGACAGCAGGTGGCGTAGTTCTAGGTTGTCCAGGTCCAAAATTTAGAGCCTGGTAGCATAAGGTGTTCTATTGCGAGCAGAGGAGTGGAGTACTCTTCTCGTGAAATACCTCTGGACTCGCTCAATTGTGTTTTTGTCCGTTACACAGTGTGGATTCCAGGCAGATGAGCTGTATTTGAGAATTGGTCTGGCAAAGGTTTTGTATTCCTTGGTTTGCAGTACAGTGTTACTTGAGAAGAGGTTTCACAAAATTACTTGTAATAGAGCCATCCAGAGAAGTCTGTGCTAAGGAGGGGTTTGTAAATAAATGACGGAGAATGCTTTTATTTTTGTAACAGAGGAAGCAATAGCTGAAAATATTTCCTATACTGCATAGTAGCAAGGGGAAGCTTCTGGTACAATCCTATCCTTCTTTGCCATAACTGTTACACATTTTAAATTAATGAAGCATTTAAAAGGCATCCAGAGCAGAAATCAATTTTCGTAAGCAAGTAGCCTGAAAATGGGGAAGCCTTAAGCCTTCTGTTGTACCCTGCTTTTTCCTGCAGTCAAACAAAGATGTTTTCTGCAGGTTTCAGGCTGTGATTTCTGAGGTCTCCTGCATAGAGTTTTCAGACTGAAATCCAGCTGAATACTTATAATTGGCCTGCAAAAAAATATCACACCCAAATGAAGATGACAATTCACTGATATCTCTTATGTTGCAGTACAAGCACAGCAAGATTCTTACATATCTTGCCCTTCCTCTTTACTGTTCATGAAATCAACCAGAATCCGAGGCTGTTACCCAACATCACCCTAAGCTACAATATCTATGAGAATTATTTCAATGAAAGAATAACCCATGAAGCCATGATAGATTTGCTCTCCATGGGGCAACAGACCGAACCAAACTACAGGTGTGGAGGGCAAAAAAGTGTGTTCGCTGTTCTGGAAGAGACAGATTCTGAGCTCTTTCATTATGTTGCAGCTATGTTGGGGACCTACAAGATCCCACAGGTATGGATATAATTGAAGCTAAGTTCACTTTGCAACTTTTTCCAAATGTGTCCAGAAATAAATCTTGGTGGAGATCACTAAGTAAATTTAGAATCAATGGTCAGATATTAAAGATGAAAAGAGTTTTGCAATTTAATTTTTTAAATTAGTTTATCACAATGCAAAATATGACAACAACAAAAGGAAAATAGTGGAAAAATAAAGGGGAAGGGAAGAGGAAAAGCGTAGGATAAAAAGGTAAAAAGAAAGAAAAGCATTGTCTTCTGACTCTTTTTAGCACAGTAGTATAAGAGAATAACTCTAACAATTACTTTTACCCGGTAATATATAATAGCTATTTCTATAACAACAAATCTATCTAATTAGCAAAACCCAAAGTTTCTTTTTTTCCCATCTCAAGCACAAAGTCCAGAAATGGTTTCCAAGAGTAAATGAAGTTTGCTGTGTTCTTTTCTTTAATTAAAGCAGTCAATTTAGCCATTCCTGCAAATTCCATCAAAAAGGTCAAAAGCCTTGTAAGAATTTTCTTTTCATAGTGTTTTTACATTTTTCTTTTCATCTACTTGGCATCTTTGCATGAAGCAGTTTTGAAACAATAGCAAAAGGAATGGAACATGGGTGTAGGGGAAAGGGATTTGAAAGCTGCTTGGAAGAGAGCAAAAGAAATTACATCACATAATGCTCCGGAAGTCAAGCAAATGTGAAGTTTGAAAAAGGATACTTGATAGAATGGTGAATTAAAAAGTCAAGGGGTGAAAAAAAAATGCAGATCAGAGACAGATTGCTACACAAAGTTAAAGATGTGCTTTCTGGTGCACTGGAAAGAATGATCGGGATCAACCTGCAAAAGAAATAATGAAGGAAGAATAAATACACAATGTTAAAATTTTGTTTTCCTTCTCTTTAATCCTTCAAAGGGGTAAAACTAATGTTTAATCACCTATTTCCCTGGAAGAAACTATGATGACCTGATCAGAGACAAGAGGCAGGAAAAAGACCAGCAAGAAGATCTCAATTTTTGAGCTGGTATTATTTTCTGGGATGTTTCTGGCAATTAAATATTATCTCTGGTAGCAAGAGAATTACTCAGGTTTTCTATTTCATCTTAGATCAACTATGGGATCATCAGTCACGCTTCTGAGCATAAGTATCATTTTCCTTTCTCTTACCGGTTGGGTCCAAGACAAGAACCTCCTCACTTGGTCATTGTCAAGCTACTCCTCTATTTCCGATGGACCTGGATCTGCCTCCTTGCACCAGACAACGAAAAGGGGGAAAAGTTCAGAAAGACATTTGTGCCTGTAGCCCTCAAGAAAGGAGTTTGCGTTGCCTTCTCAGAAAGCATCCCAGTGTTCAATTTGAATTCGGAAAAAGACCTGCTGTTATACTTGAGAAAGAGTGACGTAAATGCAATTGTTTCTCAACTGGACTCAAAAAGTGCAACAACACTGGCATTAATAACCCAAATCATGGACAGGAGAGAAAAATCAGCCATTGGGAAAGTATGGATTATAACAACCTTGGCAGATCTTGGTGTGAGATGGCTATACAACTTGGTTGATCTCCGCCACAAACATGCTTTGTTATCATTTGTAATCAAGACAAAGACAGGAACCTCATACAATCCTGCTGCTTCTGACTTATTTGTTTTTGATATGATTGCACAGTCAATGTTTCAATGTTCCTATTCAAACTCTGGGCTGTCAAGAAAGGTTTGGAGAAGATGCACAGAAAAAGAGACCTGGGAAATTCCATCTCCTGACATTATCACAAGAATCCTGTCCCAGGATGCCTATAGTATTCCCACTGCAATTCAGGCAGTGTCCTGGGTCCTCAGTGCTGCCCATACTTTCCAACAGAGCCAGAAGAGGAGGAAAGCTGGACTCCAGAAGATACAGCCATGGCAGGTAGGACTTCATCTTCTTTTCACTGATGGTCCCCCTTCAATTTCCCAGTGCTCCACTGGAGGTCAGCAGGGCTGGAGAGGACAAGTGTTCTGAAGAAGACTTTCTCATCTCTGGTGTTTGTTCTATGAGATGTGGAGGCATATTGAGAGGAGGAAATTCTAGAGCTTCGCATCTTGAGCCATTTGTGTGGGTTGAGTGTAGTGATAACAGGGATGGATAACAGGGATACTCTACAGAAAGGAAGATTTCCCCCCATTTTTAGATTAAATAAGCATCAGATGGATGAGGCAGCAATCTGTTGGGGTGAATGTGATTCCCTGGTGATACAACCTTTGTCTTTTCTAGTCTCCAATCCCAAAAAATAGTTGTCTCCTTGAGTTCTGGACTAAACCTATTTTTTGGTTTTCCTCCTGAAGAATTCCTTAGAACAGGGGTCTCCAACCTTGGCAACTTTAAGTCTTCTGGACTTTAACTCCCAGAATTCCTCAGCCAGCTTTGCTTTGGTGGGTGAGGAATTCTGGGAGTTTAAGTCCAGAAGTCTTAAAGTTGTCAAGGTTGGAGACCCCTGCCTTAGAAAGCGAGATGATATAAAACCAGTGCATCTTTCCAGACTTTTGTGGACCAACAAATCAGGTAAACTGTTGATCTGTAGGGCCAGATGTGCAAACAAATCCAGCAATCCGATGAAGCCTGTTACTTCTGCAGACCTTCTTTTTTTCATGTTTCCCTCTCTGTTGGTTTGATAAAACAACGAAATGTGGCAGTACCCAAGAAGAGGGCCTACCTCCATCATCCTAGAAGAAAAATATTTCACATGAAATTTGCTGCACCCATTGATAATCCCTAGCCTGCCTCTGACTTGATGTACTCCCAATGATACTAGGCTGCATAAACAGAGGGATAGAATCAAGATCATGGGAAGTGTTAATAATACCATTTTATAATGCCTTTGTAAGGCACACTTGGAATACTGCATCCAGTTTCAGTTGCCACGATGTAAAAAAGATGTTGAGGCTCCAGAAAGAGTGCATAGAAAAGCATCAAAGGTGATCAGGGGACTGGAGGCTAAAACATATAAAGAATGGTTGCTGGAACTGGGTAAGTCTAGTTTGATGAAAAGAAGGATTAGGGGAGACATGATAGCAGTTGTTCCAATATGTCAGAGGCTTCCAGAAAGAAGAGGGAGTCAAGTTATTCTCCAAAGCACCTGAGGATAGAACAAGAAGCAATGGAAACTAATCAAGAAGAGAAGCAATCTAAAACTAAGGAGAAATTTCCTGACAGAATTAATCAGTGAAACAACTTGCCTCTAGAGCTAAGGTGGTATTCAGCAGGTTCTGACTAGTTGTGGAGAACCGGTAGTGGAAATTTTGAGTAGTTCAGAGAACCAGCAAATACCACCTTTGACTGGAGATTCTACAATATCCTTCCACTGCCATTGCCACAGAACTGGTAGTAAAAAAAATTGAATCCCACCACTGCTCCAGAGGTTGTGAATGCTCCAACAATGGAAGCTTTTAAGAAGAGATTAGATAACCATTTGTCTGAAGTGGTGTAGGGTTTCCAACCTTAGCAGGGGGTTAGAAGACCTCCAAAGTCCCTTCAAACTGTTATTCTATTTTATGCAATCTTGATTTTGCCACTAAAAGCATAATGAGCAAAGGGGCTGGTAAATTCCTCCAGCTTTGATGTCCTTCTTCTTCTACATGTCACCAGGTAGAGAGAAAATCTTCCTCCAGTGATAGTATTGAACAGGAATGGAGTGGGTTTGGATGCAAAGTTTTGTCCATCATCTCAGGACTCTGCCCATTGGTTCAAGGAAATAAGCATAGGATCAGCAACAGTTTCAGGTAGCAAGAATCATCATACGATGTTAGTTTCACTGATTTCATTTGATGTGTGAGATAGAGATAGTGGAGATTCAAAGACATTAAAGTATAGCCTCAAAAATAAAATCATCTTATATGAGAACATTGCTTGGACAAAATATTTACATTATCAGATTTATTCTTCTGAGAGTTCAAGTTCTCATGGACACTAAAATGTTCAGTGACAAAAAGTGATCCGTTCAAATATCACATAAGACACATCTAAACAAGATCTTGCTTTTCTTGTGGAAGAAAGGAGAAAAACTTCCCTTAACATCCCGAGTCTCTTTCCAGACAGAAGCACTGAGTTGAAGAATTATTCAGATCAGTCCTAATCCATAATAATAGTCACAAAGAAAACAGATCAAGGTTCAAAGTGGAATATATATATAAGTTACAGGTCTGATTTTCCATACATTTACAGCTTCATCCATTCATGAAAAACTTCCAGCTTTCAAATTTTTCTGTAGATGGAGGTTACTTGGACAAAGATGGAACTCCAGCTGCTGGCTTTGACATCATACAGTGGGCTGTGTTTCCCAATAAATCTAATTCTAGGAGGAAAGTTGGAAGTACAGAAAATGAGGCCTCCTCCAAAGTCAAGGTCTCCATTGATCAAAATGCCATTATATGGCCAATATCATTTAACAAGGTACCTGGAATTGCTTGTTTTTTGTTTATTATTTAACTAATAATGTATGCCATCTATATCTATATCTATAGATCTATATCTAGAAGTAGAACTAAAATAGAACTAGAACTAAACTATTTCTTGGGTTGCTTGAGAAAAGGAGTATGAGGTTGAAAATGAATGTCTGAAAATAATATCTATGAAGATTCTCAGTCATCCAGGTCATGGTTGTCCCAAAGGTGCTTTCCCAAAAGGCAATTTGACTTTCTTGTTTTTTTTCTTTGAAAATGTTTTGTTTCTCATGCAAGGAGCTTCTTCTGTTCTGAAGAAGCTTCTGAAAATAATATTTTCACTAAAGTTGGAAAGCAACCTTGAAACATATTCTTGATTTTTGTGATCCGGACTTGACTGGTGTAATATAATCAGGAGATTTGCCAAGTATAGGTCCTTTACCACTTTAGATTAAGAAGGTTAAATACTGTTGCATTCATGAATGAGCTGAAATGTAGGTTCTCTTTGCCCCATCCCAAATCCTGCTATTGTTCTGACCCGAGAATTGTTCAAATTAAACAAACACAAACTGTGTGTAAAAGCAAACCTTTTTAATGCAGCGCTGGGAATTCAGTGCATTTAAACCTAATTGCCCGACAGCAAAAGCAAGCACTTTCAAGGTTGCAAAAGGCTTCCAACAACAGAAGACTTATTACTGATTAAATATCCACTGACAGAAGTTTCAAAAACAAACCGGAGTCAGCAGGGCTTCAACAAGGACTCTGAGTCTAAATAACTTCTTTGCTTCCTGCAAAGAACAAATCCCTGAGGGCTGGTTTTTATCCCTTATGTGAGGGGCTATCATCTTCCAGCCTTACTCCTGAGTTGTCCTTGCTGCTTCAGCTGCTCTTTCCTTTGAGTGGCTCTGCACGTATGCGCACTGGGCATAGGCTCCCCGGCATCCTCTGCATCAATGCTGCCAGACTCCACAAGCTCCAAAGGCAGCACCCCATTCTCCAATAGTCCTGGCCCCATCCCTGCATCACACACAGGCCCCTTGTCTGAGTCCTTGCCATCAGAGACCCCTGCCATAGACACCTGCTGTCGGTGAACCACAACAGCTATCAGAAAGGATCCCAGGGGCTAAACCCATCAGTGAGTAGATTCATTGATCATATTAAGAGATTATATGATTGGTTTAATCCAGGGTAGAAACCAGTGGTGGATTTAAAAAAAAAATTCCTACTGGTTCAGTGTGCTCACTTTGAGGTGCTGATTTTTCAGTCGAGGCATGGCAATCCGCTCTCTACGTGAATCAGTTGAGCTAATAAACAATACAATATAGTAGAGGTAAGAGCGGGGACAGGCGGGCAGGGCCAGCCAGAGGTGGCATTTGCCAGTTCTCCGAACCAGTCAAAATTTTTCCTTTCAATATGCCAGAACCAGTCAAAACCAGCTGAATGAAAGGATGGGAGAAACCCATTCTGGGATTTACTGCCATTCATAAAAATAACTCCTAATTTGCTTTTGACCTTTATGTTTAGACATCCCCTTTGTCTAGATGCACTGAAAGTTGTCACCCAGGATACACCAAGCTCAAAAGAGAGGGAGCACCCATCTGCTGCTATGACTGTTCCCAGTGTATAAAAGGAACAATTTCCATGCAAGAAGGTAGGTTACTCTAAAGTAAAACAGTGCTTGAAGATCCAGCTAAGCAATTACTTCTGTTCTTAATGGAAGACTTTAAGAGAACAATGGATTGTAATGGACCACAGTTTGGAAGAGAAATCTGGAGAATAAAGTCACTCAGATTTTTCTGGGGCTAAATGCAAATGGGGAAGATCTTATAAAGGTAATAATGACTATTTCTTGCAAAGTTAACTGGAATGAGTTTAATGACAAGATCACATATTTATTTGCTTATTAATTTCATATGCTGCCCAATTCATGATCAAAGGTCATTCTGGGCAGCTTATATAACTATAAGCTGCCCAGAATGACCTTTGATCATGAATTGGGCAGCATATGAAATTATATTGTAGTTAATTATATTGTAGTTATATTGTAGTTAATTAATTAATTATATTAATCATTAATTATAGTATAAAAGTTGACCTCAACAAGATAAATATGAAGGTGTTCCACAGGATTTCTGAGGTTATCCAGAATTTTGAACAGGCTGATTATTTGGACCTCACTGGAGGGGCAAACATTAGAAAATGGGTGAGATTGTTGGGCACATACAGTACATGTGGATGCTTATGAATACAACATAGTTGTTAATTGAGCAAAAAGTTGTCTCTGTGTTTTGCATGCAGCTCATTGTAAAAAGTGTCCAGATGACCATCATGTCAGAATATTCATGAACTGGGATAGACAGAGCAACAAGTCAGCCATTGGGGACTGGCTGGAATAGGACATGATAACAAGGTCAGCCGATGTATAGGTATAGCAAATAAGTCAGCCAGTGAGGGCTGTTTGGGAGCTGAGACTGGAAAGAGCCTGGGCAGGACTCTGAGCTCTGAAGCTGCAAACAAGTCTGGTCTGGTCTGCAACTCTGAATGAAAACTGAAACTATTCTCTCTTGTACTTGTGTTTTGCTTGTAACTACTACCATGTTGGAAGAACCTACATTGGTACTGTACATTTACTTATGTGTTATTTGTATGTAAAGAAGTTAATGAATCCTACTGAATCAGTTATCTGTGTGTGCTTTCTGGAAGTAATTTCTGCAACAAATTCTAACACATCATTCCAGTGAAAACTGAGATCAATGAGATCCAAAGACTATAAAGTTTTGTCTTATGAAGAAACTTTAGATTTCATCCTGGCTATTTCTACCTTGATTTTTGTCCCTAACTACTGGCTTTATTCTACACATTTTCATTAAATACCAAGAAAGTTCCATAGTCAAAGCCAACAACTGGAATTTTATATATATTTTCAGGGTCTCTCTGTTGCTTTCCTTCTTGCCTTTCCTTCTATTCATTGGTCAGCCAAATGTGTATGGGCATTCCTAAAAAAGATTTTTACAGTGATTAATAATCAGTCAAACTTTTAAGGAAAAAAGCAGTCATTATGATAATAACTCTTTAGTCTTCTAGTCATATCACACTACAAAATTGCAGAATGCCCTAAGTTGTTTGTGTTTTTCAGATGCATCCCACTGCAAAAAATGTCCAGATGATCAGCATTCTAATAAGAAACAAGATCACTGTGTCCCCAAAGTTATAACTTTCCTATCCTATGAAGAAACACTTGGTCTCCTCCTGAGTCTCTTTGCCACTACCTTATCCATAATCACTGCTTTTATTCTGGGAATCTTCATTAAATATCGAGAAACTCCCATTGTCAAAGCCAATAATCAAGACCTCACCTATATACTCTTGATTGTCCTCTTGCTTTCCTTTTTGACCTCCTTTCTATTCATTGGTCGACCTAAAAAAGTGACTTGCCTTCTTCGACAAATCACTTTCAGCATAGTTTTCTCAATTGCCGTGTCTTCCTTGCTGGCTAAGACTGTCATGGTGGTGGTAGCATTTGTGGCTACAAAGCCAGGCAGCAGAATGAGAAAATGGCTGGGAAAAACTCTGGCCAACACCATTATCTTCTCCTGCTCTGGTGTTCAGGTGGGCATCTGTCTGTTATGGCTGGGAATCTCTCCTCCATTCCCTGATTCTGACCTATATTCCCAACCAGGACAGATCCTGCTGCAATGCAATGAAGGCTCGGTCATCATGTTCTATATTGCCCTAGGCTACATGGGCTTTCTGGCTGCCATCTGCTTCTTGGTGGCTTTCCTAGCTCGAAAGCTGCCTGCGACCTTTAATGAAGCCAAGATGATCACTTTCAGCATGTTGGTTTTCTGCAGTGTTTGGATCTCTTTTGTCCCCACTTATCTGAGCACCAAAGGGAAATACATGGTGGCTGTGCAGATCTTCTCCATCCTGGCCTCCAGCCTGGGTTTATTGGCCTGCATCTTTGTCCCCAAATGCTACATCATAATCCTGAGACCGGATATGAATGTGAAGGAGCATCTGATGATGAAAAACTAGGAGGCCTCCTGATTTTGTCCTTATTTTTGTTTGGATTTTTTTTAACAATGTACTAGTAATATAAAATAAGATGGCATAGAAGTAATAAAAAACATATTTATGTTTTTTTTTAACAACTGTTTCTCCAGTCTGAGCTTTTAATATGTGTCAAATGGAAGTAATATATTAAGAGGACAATTTTCTTTTAAATCATTAATTTATTTTATTATAGTTTTGTTTCCTGAATCACAAATAATCACTAATGGTAATATATTTTCTGAAACATATTTCAGAATTATAAAACAGTTTTGCTCAAAATAATTTTTAGATGAGATGACAATCTATTGCTAATGATGATCTGGTTTTGGTATCTTTTTTATTTCATATAGTTTTTTGAATAGATGTAGTTGCACAATTATAACTTTTACTAAGTTATTTGTTTCTGGATCTTTTTACCATTTATTTAACCCCCTCCCTCTTTTTTCTGGAGATGATCTAGATTGCTTTGAATACAACATGTGTTGCTGTGAATACATTAATCTCAATACTTTGTATTTTGAATTAAAGATAGTAGGAAGAGCTGTCTTTTACATAATGATTAGTTTATTTTGAGAATGAAGCTCTGTAGTAACAATAAAAGATATCTTTAATAGCCAAATCTCAATAAACTTGATTTACTATGGCACACAAGTCAACTGTCCCAACTTGGTCAACTAGGAAAAAAGACTCTTGTCCCATAATTAGCCAAAAGTATACAGAAGAGGCAAAGCTGGGTCCGAGATTTTCATGAGGAAAGGATACAGCTATCAGCCATTATACAATTAGGTGTTAACAAATTGTTTAGGAAACGGTCCCTGTCTTCACATGCTCACCAGGTCTGCATTCTTTTGGTGTATGACTTTGAGATGGTTGGTGCTTCTCATGGGACAGCTCAGCTTAGATTCTATGCCTCCTGGTTTCCTCCCTCCATTTCCACCTCCACTGTCCCCTCCCCTCTCGGTTTTCATGTCAGGCTATCAGTTTGCACTGTGTTGCTTAGCAGAATGGCAGCCATGACAATAAGCTTGGCTTCAGAGCCAATATGGTATAATGATATAATGGTAAATGGTACCAGGTGAGAAACCAAGAAGCTTGATTTCTACTCCTGCCTTGGGCTGAAACCAACTGGGTGACTTTGGACCAGTCCTAGTAAGATGGCATTGGCAAACTACTTCCAGTCTTCCAAAGAAAAACCTCACAGAAAGTCAACAAAAAGCAAATCCAAAGCCTTCCCCTAAACCCGAATGACAAAGTTCAGTTTTTTTCAATACTTCTTTTGAAAGCATATATTCAGATTAATTTCTAGGTAGATTAATTTCAAATCTTGGATTAAGGGAAACAATTTATTTCTCACAGAACTAAATGGTACACATTTGAAAAAAGTTTAAGGGATTGTCCAT
>BLBF01019589.1:0-22549 GCA_015471245.1 Laticauda colubrina
TCTGCATCCGTTCCTTCCACTGTGCGTCCGCTTCAGTGTTCTCCCCCGGAAGCCCTGCGGATGTGCCATCCACTTCCATCCACTTCCATCTGCTAGGCTTCCGTTGAGCATCTGCTTAACATCCTGGCTACATCCTCTCCCCGTCCGTTCCTTTCCATTGTTGTCCATTCTGTTTATGCAAATTTATGGCACTTTTGAGAGCGGATAACAACGGATGGAAAATTTGCTCGTCCGCTCTGTCCTTTTTACATACGTTTTGCATCCATCGGCCGATGTGACCTAGCCTTAAGAAACATCGGGGGTGCATGCGGAGCAGGGACGAGGTTCTGAGAGACAGCGTGGTTCTCGGGTTAAGAGATCCCATACTCCAGAGCAGACTAATGGCTCGGGCGGACATTATGGTCACCGAGGCCATGGCTGAAGCCACCACAGCCAAGGCCACAAAGAAGTCAGCGGCCAAGATGTGGCAAATGAACGCAAGGGACCGGCAAATAATTTTGGAAGCCAACTCCTCACCAGAGAAAAGACCTCAGGTTGGTCACAAAGCCACAACAGCACACCACGAGGACATTGATTCCTTTTCCTATACCGAAGATGAGGAGGAGAAGATCCACAGATTGAAAGCAGAGCAAGACCGATGGGAGCGGAGAGGTTGTAAGTCAGGTTTTCAGTGAGCCAGATGTGGCGGCGACCACCCCCGTTCACAGTGCTGGTTCTTAGACACCATTTGCCGGTACTGTGAGAAACAGGGGCATATCGCTAAGGTCTGCCGCAACAAACGAAAGCATAGACTGAGGCGATGCGACAATACACCCCACAGGAACCGGGACAAACATACAGAGAACCGTTGGAGCCGCAAGGGTTGAAACAAGCGGCTCAGTGAAGCTGGACAGAGAGAAGAGACACACCAAACAGTCACCATCGGGCACTCAAACAACACCGACGCCAGAAAGGTGCACGTGTTGGTCAGTATCAAAGGCAGGCCGTGCAACATGGAAGTGGATTCCGGATCCTACCTCTCCATGGTATCATGGGACACAATCAAGTGGTTAGTGCCCAGCTTACAAAAATGGGAGCTGGAGAGTCAAAAACTAACCATCAAAGAGTACCAGGGGAACCGGACCCCCATGATACGAATTGGACATTTCCACGTCACTTTCAAGAATCACGGGAAAATACTTCCACTAACCATCGTGGACAGAGACCGCCCAAGCCTGCTGGGACTGGAATGGTTCACGCCATTAGGAATCGAGGTGATGGGCATCAACCACGTCGAGGAAACAGACTGGGAGGAGGAACTCATGAAGGACTTTCAAGAGGTTTTCAACGGACAATTAGGCAAGTACTGGGGGTCCCCAATATCATTTAATGTGAACCCCAATATTGCCCCAATCCGTCTTAAACCGAGGCAAATTCCATTCACACTTAAGCCAAAAATCGATGAGCAACTAGACAAGCTCATTGCGCAAGGGGTCCTGGAGCCAATAGATCACACACGCTGGGAGACTCCAATAGTCAACCCGATAAAACCAGACAGGTCAGTGAGAATTTGTGGTGACTACAAGGCAACTCTAAATCATGCACTGCAACAGAGTGCATACCCAGTTCCGGTGGTACAGCACCTTCTACACTCACAAGGGGGAGGAAAACATTTCACGAAGCTCGACCTGGCGCAGGCATACCAGCAGCTGCCAGTCGACACCGAGACTGCAGAAACACGAACCATTGTGACCCACAGGGGGGCTTTCCTGTGCAAAAGACTCCAATTTGGAGTCAGCATGGCACCAGGGGTGTTCCAGAGCCTAATGGAATGACTATTACAAGGCATAAAAGGAGTAGTGCCATATGTTGATGATGTCTTGGTAGCAGCCAAAAACAAAAGACAATTGGGGAGCCACCTCAGGGAAGTCCTGCAGAAGTTTTAAAATGCAGCACTAAAAGTAAAAAAAGAAAAATTCACCCCACAGAGAAAAAGATTAAAGCGATCAAGGAAGCCCCAAGACCACAAAATAAAGCAGAGTTACAGGCTTTCCTTGGACTAATCAACTTTTACAATGTTTTTTTGCCACAAAAGGCAATGACGGCGGAACATCTGCATTGGTTACTTGACAAAAAAGCCACCTGGTCCTGGGGCAAGCGGGAAGAAGCCGTATTCCAGAAAATAAAAGATCTCCTCACATCGGAATCAATCCTCATCCAATACAGTGAAACCCTACCACTAACGGTGACCTGCGATGCCTGACCATTCGGCATCGGAGTCATACTGAGCCATACTCTGCCAGATGGGAGAGAAGCACCGATTGCATACTTCTCTAAGACATTATCAAAGGCAGAAAGGAACTATAGCCAGCTCGACAAGGAGGCACTAGCAGCCATCACCAGCGTGAAGCAGTTTCATGAATACCTGTACGGTAGGAACTTCACCCTTATCACCGATCACAAACCACTCCTGGGGATCCTGGCAGGGAACAAGGCCACTCTAACATCTCTTCACCCCAGATGACAAGGGTGGTCTGAGTTCCTTGACACCTACAACTACCAGCTAATACATCGCCCCGGCAAAAGCATCTCGCACGCCGATGCATGAAGCTGTTTCCCCCTGCCGGATCCAGAGGACGACCCAGCACCCACCACATCCACCCTGCAAATAGAGACACTGCCCAACCTGCCAACGACCGCATCAGACATTGCTAGAGAGACAATCAAAAATGGGAAACTGGTGTGGGTTGTGAGCTGGGTAGAAAAAGGGTGGCCGGAAACCGAGAGCAGCGACCAGTTTAAACCTTTCTGGAATTGGCAGACTGAACTATTTTCCCAAAAGGGATGTATTTTATGGGGCGACAGAGTGGTGGTTCCACAAATATTGCAAATGAGAATATTGCACATGCTGCACGAGGGACACCCAGGCATCGCAAAGTTGAAATCCCTGGCCAGAAACTATGTTTGGTGGCCAGGGATGGACAAAACCATCGAGACATGGGTGGCAACATGTGATAAATGTCAAAGATCCGAGCCAAACCCTCCCTCCACACCAATACTCGAGTGGGAAACACCCAGGGGCCCATGGTCAAGGGTCCACATAGACTTTGTGGGACCCACAAAAGGACACACCTTTTTTGTCACAGTTGACATTTACTCCAACTGGTTGGAGGTAAGCATTATGAAATCTACCACAACAGAAACAATCATAAAAAAACTAATTAAGCTTTTTGCCACCTATGGAGTACAGACTTGCTAGTCTCGGACAACGGGCCACAATTCACGGCATTGGCGTTTGAACAATTTCTCGCCGAATGGGGCATACGGCATGCATTGACAGCGCCCGCTCATCTGGCGGTGAATGGGCGGGCGGAATGAATGGTCAGATACACGAAAGATGCCCTAGAAGAAATGGACGCAGGGAGCATGCACAAAAAAATAAATAAACTACTAACATATACAACATATAAAACCAGCTCAAAAACCAACAAAGGCCCAGCAGAGCTCCTTATGGAAAGAAAACTCCGATCCCACCTAGACAGATTGCACCCAACATATAATTCCGAAAAACCACCAGACTCATCTAGCAGGTACCGCACATTTAATCCGGGAGACACAGTTTATGCTAAAAACTTTTCAGGGAACCCGCTCTGGGTACCTGCCAAGATAACCCAGGTGACAGGTCCCCGGTCATACCGGCTAGAAACAGAGGACGGAAGGAATTGGAAACGACGTATCGACCAACTAACAACGATAACAACCAACAATACAAACAATGCACAAACACCACAAAAAGACTTAAATAAAAAAACTAGAGGGGGGGGGGGAGAGACCCCAAACAATTACCAAAAGGAAGGTGAAAATCCTCCCACAGCACAGTGGTAAACCAAACACGCTCAACTGACACAAACTGAGCAACCACCACAAACACCAATAAATAAATAAAGAAACCAACAACACTTACCAGCAAACGAAGGCAGCAGAAGGGAACCAGCAGAAGACGACCCACGCGGAACCTCACCTGGAAGAAATAGCCAAGCCAGTTCAACCAGCCCGGAAAGACCGGCTGGGAACAGAGAAGCTGACAACCCCAGTAGACCGGGTGGGAGTTGAAGCAAAAGGCTTGACTCACCCTTCCCAGGCGGTTCCATACAGAAGAACAGGGGCGACAAAGACCCCATCCGAAGACCACACAACAACTGAGCTGCGCAGGTCAAGTAGGCAGGTTAAAAGCCCCGCCTACGTACGGGACTATGTCACGTAGGGTGGACCAAACCAAGAGGGGAGGAGTGTTCCATATTAGCATTCTTGGAATACCCTCACCTGATTGGTTAATACGGACCACACTGTGATTGGACGAAAGAACAAAAGTGATTGCTTAGTAAAGAATCAACTGCAATTGGCTGTGCCAATCATGGGAGATTCAGAAAGCCGTCATTGGAGGCGAGCCGCCGGCAAGCTCTATAAGAAGGGCTACCATGGCTGGCAAGTTTAACACAGATCTAGACCTTTTGATAAAGAGCTGAAGTTTCACTGGTCTCGAGTCTCTTTTGTTCCCGCGCTACCACAGCGGTGATGCCCAAAGTGTGGTGGATGGTGCAGCCTGATTTCTAGGGAAATGATTTCTGTAGATCTGTGGCTCTTCCTCTGTTGTGGGGATCTTCTATTTGGGGGAGGGAGGGACCCCTCTGACCTTCCCATCTCTGGGACTGAGACTTTCTGTACCCAAAAAACTCCAAGGGGTTTGAAGGTGGTATTGGAACTCCTTTGTTCCTGGTTTATTTGCATCCGTTGTTCAGGGAGGATGTTTCTTCACTGGGGGGACATTAATATGGACTACTTGGACCAGAAGGGGGAACTGGGGGGGGGAACTGAAGGGACAGGCAGGCCCACCCTGGCAGGGAGGAACAGAGGAAGGCCCGTATCCAGATCCACCGCTTGGAAGTTCTCCCCTTGAACCTCCCTCAGATTCTGCTCTCAGGGCCTGCAGACCAGATCCTGGGTGGCTCCGGGTTCAAGCCGTGGCTTTTCAGGGCCAGGTTGATGTGTGATGAGACTCTCTCCTCCTCCAGGAGGTTCCCAGCCGTGTCTGACCGAAGCCGGGTGAGGCCCAGAGGGGAGGAAGCCCCTCCTGGGTCAGGAATGAGCCCACCCCAACTTCTGGGTTTGTCCCAGGGAGACCCCAGAGGAGGGGGGGGGCTCTGGTCATCCAGGGCTTCTCACTGGCCCTGAGGAGGCTCCACTTGGACGTCTGCCCTCTTTCAGGGGGGCTGCAAGGACGCCGGCCTGGTCAAGCGTGTTGTGTGAATGGGGTCGTTGCCAAGAGAAACGGGTCCCCAATACAGGGAGTCCTTGACATATGACCACAACTGAGCCCAACATTTCTGTTGTTAAGGGAGACACCTGCCAAGTGAGTTTTGCCCCTTTTTATGACCTTTCCTACCACAGTCATTTGGTGAATCATTGGGGTTAGTAAGTTAAGAACTCAGTTGCGAAGTGAATTTGATTTTGCTTGTTAGAAGGTCGCAAAATGGGACCACATGACTTGGGATGCAGCCATAATGGTCATAAACGTGAAACTGTGGCCAATTCTGAATTCTGATCTCTGCATTTGATGCTGCAAAGTGAGTCCCGTTTCTCAATGAAGTTGTCACTTGAATCGGTCACTAAATGAATGGTTGTAAGTCAAGGCCTGCCTGTGCATCTCTCCAGTTGTTCAGCTTCTCTCCCAGGAATTCATCTCCTTCCGAGTCTCCATCATCCACTTCTTGGCCAACAGGAAACAAACCATGGTGAAGAGGTGCATGTGTGAATGTGGCCCCTGGGGAAGAGACCAGGTTCGGAGGGTTGTGTGGATGCTAGCGGAGTCAGTTGGGAGGGTGAGGCTTCAATCCGGGAGGGCCCCGAGTTCCATTCCTGCCTGGGGTGCCAAGCCAGCTAGGAGCCCCTGGGCCAGCTGCTCTCTAGGAGCCCAGGGAAAGAGGCAATGGCAACTGCTTCTGAGCAGCCCTGCCAAGATCTCTGGGCCAGCTTCCCCTGGGGGCTTCCGGACAACCTTCCCGCCCACCTGGCCGAGGCTGAGGGGCCCCTCTGAGCCTGGCTTCCTCCTTGCCAGTCAAGTGGCCTCCAATGGGCTGGATTCGAGGAGGGTTTGGAAGGGGTCCTGCAGGGCTGGGGGGGTCTGCAGGGGGTTTGCCCCCTCCCCAGTGAGGGCAGGGAGGGAGGGGGCTGGGGAAGAGGGAGGCAGGAGGAGCCCTCCCGCAATCTGGTCTAGGCAGCTGAGGTGCTGTCGGAAAGCCCGCCTCGGAGGGAGGGGCCCTCCTTGGGATTGGCTGGGAGGGAGAGCGGCTCTGACATCACAGGTGGGGACAGATAGAGCTCAAAGCACCTGCAGGCCAGATGGGGCTGGTGGGGTCCAGGGGAAGGGGAGGTCAGCCTGGGCCCCTGCTGCCAATTTCCCCCCGGGGACAGCCAGGGGCTTCTTCCTCCTCCTGCCTCAGGAAGTGGGATGCCCCATGGAGAGGGCTCCCTCGGGCCTTGCTGGGCAGGTGGAGGGATCTGCCCCATAGGGGCACAAGGTAGGTGGGGAGGGAATGGGGTGTGGGTCCCCAGGTTGAATCTCTTGCAAGGATCCAAGTCTGGTGTGCCAGCTTTGCACCTGGCAGTGGGGAGCTGCTGTTCCCGCAGGGGTCAGGGGTTGTGTGAAGCCGACCCAGCTTGGTCCAGGCCAGAAGAAGGGCTGAGGCTGGAGGAGGGTCTCTTGGGAGATTCATGGGGCTTCTGGTATCTTTGGGGGCTCAAGATTGGACCTGGCCCTCCAGCCAAGCCCAGCACCGCTGGGGCCCCTCAGTCCCCGTTGCAGGACCCCACGGCAGAGTCCCTGCAAGGGGGTTGGGTGAAGGTCCCTCCAGGTGCCCTCAGGGGATCAGATCTGGTTTATGTGTTTTGGCCTGGCACCTACTGTCAACATTGCAGTTCTCTTCCATCAACCTGGTTAGGGGTGTTGTGTGGACTCACCTAGTGGGGAGGGTCAACTCAGCCTGTCTGCACACAGGATGGGGAGCTTTTCCTTGGATCCTTTTTTTCTGGCTACTTGGGGGTTTTCAGCAGCTGCAACACTTGGAGTAAACTACGGCTGAGCGAACGGGGGTTGGCTGAATGTGTGAACCGGATCAGAGTTTGGCATTCAGGGAAAAAGTTGGGACAATGGGAATGGGACAGAGAAGCAGCTTTATGGGTGGAGGGGGAGTCAGTGGTCCCCCCCAATGTCTGGACAAACCTGGATAGAGATTTGGGTGCTCAGAGGATCAACTGGTGATTTTGATGCTCTTCCTCCTGCTTGGAGCCACAGAAATGGTTTTGGATGCTGGTTTCCAGTATTCCCAGTGAGGCCAGGACTGAGGATACTGGGGCTGTTGCTCCCCAAGGCAAAGGCTGGGGGAAAATCCCAAGACCAAGAAAAAATGGAGTACGTGGCTATGACCCTCTCTGGGTCAACTTCCTCTCTCTCTCTCTCCCTCCTGCCAGGCATTGGGAGGAAGAAAGAAGGGGCTGCTTCCCAGGGTATTTTGCCAGGTCCTCTGGGTGGATCTCTGTCCTGCCCGGATCGACTAGGTTCCCATGTGTGCCTCCCAAAGGCCTGGACTTTCGCCCCCATCATCCTCATCCCCAGCCGTGCCCTTAGCAGAGCCCCCAAAGGAGGCCCAGCGGACACTCTTCCATCCCCCAGGGAGGAGCCAGGGGGCTCAGGGATCCCAGCCAGAAAGCAGTGGCCATGCAGCAGCCACGCAGGAGGAGGAGGAGGAAGTGGTGGTGGTTTGCAGCTGGAGAGCCTCACTCAGGATCCAGGGAGCTTGGGTGCCTGAGCCTGAAGGGCCAGGAAGGGGCCAGATTCCCGTGGCATCCCAGGCTTGGCTCCAGGGCGGCTCAGGGCAGCCTCAGAACCAGCTTGGAATGGCTCCCAAACTAGGATCCGGGTCTTTAGGGGATATTAAGGGTCAGCCCAATTCAAGATGGCATGTTTCACTTCTGATGGCCATAAGAAACCACGTTTTCTGCATTCTGCAAGCTAGCCAATGATTGAGGGTCTCTTCAGGGGTCTCTGTTGTTTCTCAAAATGGAGGCAATGCGTGGAGAGAGGTTGGTCTGCATGAGTGTTTTTCAAACTTGAAGAGGAATGGACTGCAACCTCCAGAGTTCCCCACCCAACAATGCATGGACTTCATCATGCTAGGCAGGGAATTCTGGGAATTAAAGTCCCTTCAAGTTCCAAGTTTGGAAAATGCTGGTCTACCTTTTCCCGTTAGGTAAGGAGTTAAAGCCCTGCACCAAGACTTGGCTAACTCACCGGTTGCTCAACATCTTTTCTTTCTTTCTGTGTGTTTCCCTCCCTCCCTCTCCCACTCTCCCTCCCAGGGAACCCCAGATCCCCCTCTGAAGACACAGCCCTGCATGGCTTCTTCACAACAGGAGCCTCTCCTGGAAAGACACGGAGCCCAAGCGAGTCTGGAGAAACCCTGGGGCTACGTGCCCCCAGCATTTAATCAGGGACTCATAAACCAGGTTAATCTCTTCCTAGGAATGGGGCCCTCCCTCAAATCCCTTCCTCTTTCCTAGCCCTTTCTATGGATCTGGGCTTTGCTTTCCCGAGTGCTCCATGTATGAAAAAAAGTGGCAGCGGAACATGGGACTTGGGCTTCCCTCTTCCCAGGACTTGCCTGGCCTCTACATCAGAAAAAAAGCCAGAGGAACTGTTTGAATTTTGGCACTAAATAGGCATAATTAAATGCTGAAGTTGAACATGTTAAAAAGAAATAATAGCTAATAACTGGAATTAATGAAATTAATGAAAATTTTAAAAAGTGAAAAAGTGAAAAGAAAGGGTGGAACGTGGAAACAGAACTGAGCCCACCACTTAATGGTAAAGGAAAATTTTCAGTGACTCTTTGAAAAGTGCTTGGTCTTTTTAAAATTGGAATTTGAAAGGAAACAAAAGGAATTCCATTATAATAAAATAAAAACGCTGAAAAGTGAAATACTAGAATGTTACAAAGGAAAAAAGAAACATGAAGAAATTGCCCTGGGATTATTTGGTGACTTTGGGGAAAAGTTGGAAAAGAAATCAACAGAAGGAAGCTGGAAACAAGGATTTACGGACACTGACTGTTGAAATTTAATATAAAAGACGCTGGTTGCAATAAACTAGTGGACAATTGGATTGGACATAAATATTAAAGAAAGGAAAATAAAAGAAGTAGCGTACAAAATGGGAGAAATGTGTGTGGAAATAAAATTGGAACAACAAAATAGGAAGGAAATGATGAAAGAAAGCTTGGAAATGTACAGCATGATACTACAAAAATTAGAAATGCTAATGCAGATGAAAGAAGAACAAAGAGAACCAGAGGGGGAGGAGTGAAATAAAGAGGAAACCAGCTAAAGAACAAGTGGAACAACATTAAAACAGGAAAAAAAGAATTAAAGTTAAAAATGTGAGGTTTGATGCGATAAATGAAGGGGGAAATGATTTGGAAAATTAAACAAAGGAAAAGGAAACAGCAGAAGAGGGAATTACAGAGGAGAAATCAAGAGAGGGAGGGGGATAAAATAAATAATTGGAAAAAGAAATGGAGAGAAATTATAAAGGAAAAAAGGGGAATTAAGAGAAAGGAGCAGAAAATGATGGGAAGTAGAAAGCAAACAAAAATGAAAAAAATTATATCGTCAGGAGAATGAGAGACAATGGATAGAAGAAGAACGGGAAGGGGGATTCTGCAAGGTAAGGTGTTGTATATATATCAGAACATAGATTTAAAAATGGAAAAGAATGGAACTGATATTTTTCTTTTAAGGATTATTGTTAAACCAGATAGATTTAATTGAAACAGATGTGGAAATGGGAATTTACTGTAAGAATATTAATTTATATTTAATAAAGCAGTGAATAAAGTTAAAATGAGATGAGAATTGTTATGGAAAGGCTATTATCAGTTTCTAAAATTAATTGAATAAATATTTTTGAAACAGATGATTTAGAATGTAATTGAGAAAAAAAATACCATGCAGAATCTGACACACACAAACACATATACATACATATACACATATATACATACATGCATACATATGCGATATGTAGTAGATTGTTATTAATGTAGAATGTAATAATTAAAAAATGACTATATTATAGTAAAACTTTATAATCATTTAAAGGGAATAAATTGGGGGAGTATATAAGGCAAAGGGGTGGCAAGCTAGAATTGACAATTAAAGGGGACATCTGGATTATTAGAATTAGGATGGAACCTATGGAACAATGAATGGAATAATAGTATGTGATGAAATTGCAAATGTGACAGATAAAAGTAAATACATGTAATGAATATAGATATAAAATAAGAACCTTAGATAATACTGTAAAACAAGATATGAGAATATTTAAAGAAAAATGAAATAAGTAATGATATGAATTGGAATTCAATAAGTGCAATGAAAAGAAGAATATTTGAGAATATTTAAAGGAAAATGGAATAAGTAATAATACGACATGAAATTGAACACAAAAGATGAATATGTAACTGTGGTCATTTTCTATTGAAATGTAAAAACATGGAACCAAGCTGTACACCAAAATATATGTTTTTTTAAAATATAAAAATAAAAAAATATGAAAAAAAATAAAAGAGAGGCGGGGGAACATGGGATATGGGTTTCTGCATCCCCAGGTCTCAAAGGAGGAGGTTGAAAGAGGATTTTGCATGTCTGTTTTCCATCTGCAACATGAAGCTCCTGAGTTCCCCTTCCCTCCCTCCCTTCCCCACATGGGGTGAGGGGCTGCCTTGATTTCTTTTCACTTGGTTGTCTCTGACTTCTCCGAGTGTGTGTTTGTGTTTGTTTTGGGGTGTGATTTTTTTCAACTATGCAAAGTTCTGATCTCTAGTTTTTCATTAAAGTTCATTTTATTCTTGGAATCTGGCCACACGATTACATGAACCCTTTTGTGAAGGTGTCACTGAGCATCAGTTTTCAAAATAAAGGAAACGTTGCTTCCATTTCAGACCTGTGACATGCTCAGACATTAACTGTCTCCGGGGATTGTCTCTTTAACCAACCAATGATGCCAACAAAGGTCTCACTTCTTTTTGTCTTCAGCCACAGGTGCCCTGTATTCCCTCTGGGGCCAATTTCAGGAATGAGGCTCCCAAATCTCTCAATTCCAGATGAGGGATTTCATTCGATTTCCGCCCCTGTCATGATGAACCACATAGGGATTATTCCCCTTTCATTTCCCTGCAGAGAAAGGCCCAACAAACTCCGAGTGCAAGAACTGGCTGACTTATCCAGGGATCCTTCCTGAGAGGGAGAATTATGATCAAAGTTTCAGCTTTGCTCTGTGGCCGAATCCTCCCAGGAGACTTTTGGCAGAGACAGGGAGTCTGTGGCAGCTTCTCTCTTCTTCCCCTGACCCCGGAGGCCCCGATGGAAACTTTCCCTGCTGGAGAACTTGGCTTCAGGCAAAAAGTTTCATTGAACAATCTGAGAACTTTGAACTTCTCTCCTCCTGAAAGATCAGGGCTGCCTGGATCCCTTCTGGGCAAAGTTTCCTCCCCTGGGGAAAAGAAGGGCTGGGGGCAAATGGAGCCCCCAAGAAGCCCCTTTTCCATCTCTGCTTCCTTACAATTCAAGGGCTGAAAGTTTCTCCTGGAGTCCCTTGAATTCCCTCCCCCCACGAGGCCCCTCTTTATGCCCAGGAGTTTTGGGGGTCCTGGCTGTGCTTGGGCAACTCCTTTCCCCCTCTTCCCATTGGGGCGATGGCTGGGCAAACCACCTCTGGGGTCCCTGCAGAGGCGGAAGAGGAAGGCCACTGGGCAGCCCAGCTAGGTTGGTTCGCCTTAAAGTTGGACTGTACAATTTGTGGCGAGTGTGTGTGTGTGTTTGTGTGCGTGAATGAAAGCTTCATTGGCCACACCAGGAATTTGTCTTGGTGCAAATGCTCTCAGTGTCCATAAAGGAAAAGATATATGAGTCAAGAATCATCAGGAACAACACTTAATGATAGTCAAAGGGTATAAAAAGCCATCAAATCATACCAGGAAACAGTCAATAAAGATCGAAAGGATACAAGCAACAAGGTGACAGTCCTAAAGTCACAAGTGTGTGTGTGTGAGAGAGAGAAGTCCAACCTCCAATAGACATTCTTCCCACCTTATAGAGTCTATACAGACGGTATATATTCTATACATCCCAGGATTTCTCCCCTCCCCCCAGGGGGGAACTTTGCCAGGCGTGGGAAAATCCGCCGCTCCTTTCCCACGGGGAGGGGCACCCAGGCCCTTTTCCCACCGCCTTTCACTCCCCTCCACACACCCCCCGCCCAAGGGGGGAACCCCGAAAGGCCCTTTGGTTCCCCCCAGCAGCCTCGAGGACCCCCCCCAAAAGGCCCCCGGCGCTGCCTGAGCCCAAAGTCCCACCATCGCTCCAGGGTCCCCACCCGAGCAGTTCAAAGGCGGGGAAAGGGGAGGAGCCCAATCCTGGCCCCGCCTCCCCACAGGGGAGCAAGAGCAGAGCCGATTTCCGTCACGTGACCCTCCCGCGGAGCCCCATTGAAGCCTCACAGGGTCAGGCGCAGAGATCCTTGAGCAACAGCTTGAGAACAAAGAGCGCATGCGCGAGCGACCATCGCCCGTCGCTCCTGGAACGGGAAACGATTCCCTCTGTTTTCCAAGGAAGGGCGGAAGCAGTCATTCCTTTCCGCTCTAGAATGCCACAACTCTCTGGCCTTAACCCTTGCACCGCCCCTCGCTGTCGCAGGCGGAGAAGACACAAACTATCGAACACATGAACCACCCATCATCCACTCCCCGCACCCATCAGGTCTCAAGGCGGCTTGGGTGGAGGCGAAGGCGGGTCTCTCCGGCTCGCAAGGGGAGCTGCCATGACGGGGCGACCACCAGGGGGCTCCTTCCGCTGGCGGCGCAGTGCGGGCAGCCTCCCAGCTTCAGAAGGGAAGTGAGCATGCGCGCCTGCCTCTTGCCCGCTTCCGCTTCTCTCCCTCGCCAGCCTGATAGGAAAAGGCTCCGAGGGGGGAGGGGCGAAGGCTTCATTCCTCCCAGCCGCCCCCGGAGCCCAGGAGGTTGCAAAGGGGTCTGGCGGGGAGGAGCCTCCCCAGGAAGGGGGTCCCTCCAGAGGGCAGCCTGCAATGGGGGAGAAGAGGGGCAGCTGCACCCCCCAAAAACCATCCTTTATTTTGAAGGGGGTTTTCCCCTTAAAGGGATTCCAGATCCCGGCAATCAGCTGGATCCCCCTCGACGCCCAGGGGAGCTTCTCCCTGTCTGGAGGGAGGAAATTCCCCCTGGGAAAGGGGCCTGGGGGGACTCTGGCCCAGCCTCAGGACAAGCAGCCCCAGGAAGGAGCCAGTCTGGGGGCCCCCAGCCCCCCCACTTCAGGGAGGGGGGCTGACGGGAGGGACCCTGGGAAACGGCGGCTGCCTCCCCCACCCTCTGTGGCCGGACCAGGAGGGGCCCCGAGGCTCCGGTGGGGGAGCTGGGTTTGGGGCAGTGGAGGGGAGGCCTTTGCCCGACAGAAGCAGGAAGCTCCTTCCTGGGGAGCAGAGCTGCCCAGGCCTCCCTTCCCTCCTCCCGCTCAGGGCTCTTCCCCAGAGGGAGAGGATCCGGCCCTTCCTTGGCTTCTGTCCGGGAGGATCCTCTCCCGACTCTCCTCGGACAGCAGATCATGCAGAAACGCCGCCTTCCCTCCTCTTCTTTCGCAGAGGGAAGGGAGACCCGTCCTCGCCTCGGGCTTCGCTCCTGAAAAGACGCCCCAGAGAGGGAGAGCAAAGGAGCAGCGAGACGCCCCCCACGGCCCCCTTTGCTGACACGAGTCTCGCTCCCATTCAGACGCTCCTCCCGTGCTCCCTCTCTCGGGTGGCTGGGAAGAGGCCAAGAGGGAGGCTCCCGACCAAGCTCCCGCGGACGGAGGAGTCCCCCTGGGGAGGAGGGCCGGGCGGGCAGCGCTCCGGCGGATTGAGGGAGCCGGTGGGGGCTGTCGGGCAGAGCAGAGGCCGAGGAGGAGGAGGAGGAGGAGCTGGGATGCTGGCGGCCCAACGGGGAAGCTAAGGAGGGGTGGGAAAAGGCGCCCCTGCTGGCCAGCTGGCTTCTCCTCAGCTTCGTCTCAACTCGTCCCTCTGGCTGAGACCCCCCAGCGTCCCTGCTTCGCACCGGAAACACTCGACGCCGCCGCAAGAGGCTCGACGCGGTTCTTGAGCCCCTTCAGCTCGCTTCTCCTGCGGCTCCTCTTCCCGGTTTCTCGGGCGCTTGGCCCGCTCCCTCCCCCAGCATGAAGCGGCTCTCGCCCGCCCCGCTTCCTTGGCCCGGAAGCCACCGCCCCCTCCAGGGATCCCGAAATCCTCGTCCCCCTCCCTCCCCAAGACCCCTCGCCGCTCCTCTCTGAGGGGACCCGGAGCTCTCAGCCCCCACCCCCCGCGCTCCTTCCTCAGCGCCTGTTTGGGTGTGAGGCGCCTTTTCTTTTGAGCGTCTCATCCAATCACAACGCTCCCTGTTCCTTGGGGTCTGTGGGAGAACGAGCAGAATAACGGTTATAAGGACGACACCGGATCTCAGTCTCTTCCAAAGAGGCTCCGTTGTCCAGTGAGGGGAATGACGGTCATAATCGGGGTGTAAAATATGATGGCTCTTCAAAAGGGACCCAACACAGACAGTGCACCGTTGCTGCAGAAATGGAAACTGATGTACGATACAGGAATAAAATAATTTTAAAAATCCATGGAAGTCAATCGCCACTAGCCTGTCTTATAATGGATTCCATCATAAATGTTTTGCCGTGTGGAAAAAGCACAAAAAGCCACAAGCACCCAATTCCCTAAAGAATAGGGGGGCGGCTGCTGAATCCCCCGGAGGAGCCTCTTCCTCAGCCGCGGGGCTGCTCTTGAAAAGGGGCGCTCTGCCCGGATGGCGGTCCTGGACGGAGGGGACCTGGAGGCAGCCCCGCCTCTGGCTCGGTGGGGCGGGCAGGGAGAGGAGGGGGCCTCCTGCAGGGGCCCCACAGCCAGGGTGAAAGGCAGGAGCGGAGGGACCCTCGGCTGCCCCTCCTGGCTGCTCAGCCCCGCCGGCCTCGGGGCAGAGACGAGGGGGCAGAGAAGGCCGGGGGTCCTGACAGAGCACCGGGGGGGGAGAGTTTGGAGCCCTTGCCAGGGAAGCGGGGGGGGGGAGGGGGTGACACTTGACCCCCCTCCCCCAAGAGAGGGTGGGGTCTGCCCCTCCCCCCCCCGGTTCCCTTGGAAATAAATCTCCTTTTCCTCCTTTCAGCGTTTGGCTTCGTTCATTCGGAGCCTCCGATTTCCTGGTTTCCCTCAAAATGGGGGGCTCTGCTCGAGTTGCGTCTCCCTGATTCCGCCTTTGATATTTGTCTCCCTTCTTTCAGGTGATCGGGGTCTTTGTGCAACTATTCTGGGTCCTTCTGGGATCCTCCTCCCCTTCCCTTCTTTCCTCTTCTTTTTCCTCTTCTTTCCTTCCTTTCTTTCTCTTCCCTTCCCTTATTCTTTTCCTCCCTCCCTCATCTATTACTTCCTTTCCTTCCCATCTTCCTTTTCTGCTTCTTCCTTTTCCTTTCCTCCTCCTATTGATTTCCTTCCCTTCCCTTCTATCCCTGCCTTCAAAAGAAAAGCTCCAGGGGTGACCTAGAACAATCCTCAGGGGAGTCTCAGTCCCCATGGAAAGACAAGGGGGAGAGGCCCGTCCACCTCCTTTGTGGGTCTCCCTGACCCCCCAATTTCTTCCCCTCTGCTGGGACTCGGGGGACCCTGAGCGGGTTTCCCTCCTGCCTCTGTCCAGACCGTTCCAGGCATCCTGGCTAGGCCTGTCGGTCAGCAGAGGAGCCGCTTTCTCTCTGGCCTCAAGTAGCCCCCCCTCCCATCAGACTCGGGGAAGGAGGGAGGGGCAGGAAAGACGGGGCTGGGGGGGGGAAGTCTGAGGAACTGGGGGGGGGACTCATGGGGGGGGGGACTCTGCCTACCCAGATGAGGTGGACCTGGACCCTGTTCTGTCTTTAAATTGCTGGCTGAATAGAAAGACAGTCAGGCAAACTCTATCAAAGCTTCCATACAAAGTTTCTTTGTTGCATCACAAGGCATCCTCAAGGTACAACTCACAGTTATGTCGAGATTCATCTAACGTCCAGATCTTTGCATCACTGACTTCATAATGTGAAAGTATAGTGATCTTCATCCCGTAATGATAGAGCAAAGGGTGAGACTCCAGCCCGCTGTTGGGGTCCAAGCAAGAGGAAAGGCAACTCCACCAACCCAACCAAGGGTCAATTCAGTGACCGATCAGGATTACAGATGTGACCACCTGACATGAACCACATTTCCCATGAGACATTCCCTTAAGGGGACAGCTCCCAATTCCCAATTAACTATACCCTGTCTGGACAGCACAGAGCGGTTGCTTTCATGGTGTGGAGACAATAACTTGGTCCTCAACACCAAGAAGACCAAGGAGCTAATAGTGGACTATAGAAGGGACAGATCAGACCTCCAGCCCTTGTTTTACCGATGGAGACCGAGTGGAGCAAGTGGCCAGTTTTAGGTTTCTGGCTGTTACCCTAAAAGAGGACCTGACCTGGGTGCCCACATTGCAGCCCAGCAGAGATGATATGACCTGAGGCTTCTCAGGAAACAACCCCTGAATGGGAAACTGCTGGTGACCTTCCACCGCTGCACCAGAGAGAGCATTTTAACTTTCTGCCCCTCTGCATGGTTTGCCAATTGCACCAGATAAGACAGGACTCCGGAGGGTGAAGGTCATTGCCCAGAAGATGGTGGGTTGCCCTATTTGCCCCTCTCCCCTCTTTGGAAGAGCTTTGGAGCTCCTGCTGCCTTCAGAAAGTCCAAAACATCCTCAAAGATCCATCTCATCCTGGAACCCTCTTTTTGAACTATGACCCTCTGGCAGATGGTGCAGAATAATAAAAACGAGGACAAATAGGCTGAAAAACAGCTTCTATCCCAGGGCAGGAGCTCTGTTGGATTCTACTGTATAGTGCGGTGTTGGTGTGGTGTCGGGGGGGGGGGATTGCAGTTCAATGTGTGGAGGATGAAGGATGTGTGTTTGTGTTTATTTTCATGGTTATTGTTAGGAATATAAGTCACCTAACAGGTATTTGGGTTAGAAATATATAAACCAGGATAGACATTTTAATACTGTCTCTTTAAGAGCATGCTAAAAACTGCAGTTGGGTGTGGTTTCTCAAATGGCCATAAAATGGAGCCAGAAACCTGGTTTGTCTTAGTCTGAGTCTCAGAAGAGAGTGTGAGTGTATCTTTATTTTCTTCTGTTGGAAAGTATTGCAGTTGCTCCATTTCTTCTAATTGACTGATATTACTGGATTTAATGTAAGTCGAATACTTAACTGTTTTTGACACTGGACTTTATCATTGGATTATCCCTGGATTGAAAACTGACGGATTAAACTGTCTATGACTTTTGGACTGCCTATTTTGGACTTTGCTTAAACCTTTCTGGAAGTAAAAACCTACATTTACTGTACAGTGTACCTGTGTACTCTGTGTGTATTATTCAAACACCACTCTCTACACGTCTCCCTGTATGCGCTCATTCTCCAAACGGGGAATTACCTCAACAGTTATGATGTGCACTGAAGATTTTGTTGAACAAGGTACAATGACATTAAACTAAACCACTGTCCCTATTTCCCTCCCCTGCAGGGGGGAGAGAAGGGCGGCCTGGAGGGGCCTCCTGGGACTTTGCCTCCATCCTCACCTGGGCTGGGTCCCCACTTGGATCCCCAAGGGACACACACACACACAAACACACACAGAGTGGCTGTTGGGAGGGCTGTGCAGGGTCCCTCTTGCCTGGGGGGTCCCCTCCATGCCAGCCTCCTCCTGGCCTGGGAACCAAGGGAGGGGGGGCAGAAGGGTCGGATCCTCTGAGGCCCTTGGGAGCCCTGAGCAGGAAAAAGGAAGGGATCCGGGCCAAATGGAGGGAAGGGAGGCCTTTCTTCCATCCGGTTTCAACCCCAGGAGAGACAGGCAGGGAGGCCTGGGACAGGCGGGGGGGCCTGAGCAGCTCTGCTCCTTAGAAAGGAGCCTCCTTCCTCTGCCGGACAAAAACCTCCCTCCCCTGCCCCAAACCCAGCTCTCATCTCCAGGGACCCCCAGCCCCCCACCTGAGCCTCGGGGCCCTTCCCGGTCCGGCCACAGAGGGCGGGGGAGGCAGCTGCTGTTCCCCAGGGTCCCTCCTGACAGTGCCCCTCCCTGAAGTGGGGGGGCTGGGGAGCCCCAGCCTGGCTCTTCCTTCTTCCTGGGGCTGCTTGTCCTGAGGCTGGGCCAGAGCCCCCAGACCCCTTTCCCAGTGGGACTCTCCCCCCTCGGCTGCCCTGCGACCCCCCTTTCCCCCCTGAGGCTGGCATGGCGTCTCTGGGGCTGCAGGGAGGAAAGAGGCTCCTGGGGGAGAGCAGGGACCCCCCTCCAGCCCCCCCTACAGATAGGGAGAAGCTCCCTGGGGGTCAAGGGGATCCTTTCCTCTCTCCAGCTGATCCCAGGGATCTGGGATCTCTTTGGGGGGGAAACCCCCCAGATTAAAGGGTGTTTTGGGGGGTGCGGCTGCAGTGGTGGAATTCAACATTTTTCACGACCGGTTCTGTGGGCGTGGCTTATTTGGTTGGCTTGGCTTGTCATGTGACTGGGTGGGCGTGGCCAACTCTATGTCAGTCACATCAAGGGGTGCCTCACCTGGCCCCTCCCCTCCCCTCCTCGCCATTCCTTCCCACCCAGCCTCAACTTATCTATAGTTCTGTAAAAATGTTGTTCACCTTTTTTGACTTTACTATCTGCTTACAATAGATGGACCTTCATGGGCCACTGAAGGGAGGAAATGGCTCTCATGCTTTACTCAAGGGGGTGACAGGCGACAGGCTTTTAAGGGGCTGCCAGAAAGAAGGGGGGGCAATGTATTCTCCAAAGAAGCAGAAGGCAAAACAAGAAGCGATGGATGGAAACTGAACAGAGAGAGAAGCAACCTAAAACTAAGGAGAAACTTCCAGACAGTGAGAACAATTCACCAGTGGAACTGCCTGTCTCCAGAAGTTCTGGGTGCTCCAACACTGGAAGTTTTCAAGAAAAGACTGGACAGTCATTTCTCTGAAATGGTATAGGGTCCCCCGAAACGTCCTTCCTAAGTGTTATTCGGACACCTTTCCCAGGACCTCTACTCAGAGTTTGGCATCCTCAGTTTTCCTGCCTGGGCTGGGGGTTAGAGTAGAAGACCTCTAAACTCCCTTTCAACTCTGTTAAACACATATGTGTTCATACTCTGGACTATAGGCATTAAATGCATGTAAACCATGAAAAATATGTGGTAGCCCTGGGCAAAAGAAAGGCAGAAAAATGACTCTGGGTGTAGGGACAGTGTAAAATATTAACACATGATAAATAATGGAAGAACTAAAAATAATAGCACAGAGTTTTATCTCTTTCTCCCTTCCTATTTCTTTTTCTTTCTTTTTCTTTCTTTCTGTCTTTCTTTCCCTTCCTTTGTTTTTTTCTCTCTCACACACACACAACATACACACTCTCTCCCTATTTCTTTTCCTTCCTTCCTTCCTTCCTTCCTTCCTTCCTTCCTTCCCTTCTCTCTCTCTCTCTCTCTCTCTCACACACACACACACACAGACACAGACATGCACACACACACACACACACACACACACACACACCCCTGTCAGCCTCCATTCCCTCTCACTCCAGGCACTTTACTCGCAAGGGGAAGCGAGACTTCTCATGTCCATGAAGAATCCAGCCTTGGAACAGTTTTGCAGGTTCAGGGACCGCTGCTCTGCCCACAGTCCTGTGTTTCCAAGTGGCTGCTTCAAAATGGATGGCTAGGGCAGGGGAGCAGTCCTCCTTTAAACTGGGGCAGGGAGCGTCGGGTGGATGGGGCAAGCGAGCGAGCCGAAACTGGGTGACCGGGTTGGGGGCGGGGCCAGCTAGATGTTGCTTCCGGTTCACCCGAGTAGGTGCAAACCGGCTGAATAGCACCTCTGATATAATGTCTTCTAAAATACCCCTGTGTTTTAGTTCCCTTCTACCACAGGGAAGCATGCAACCCCAGCAGCAAGTCAGGTCCTTCTAATGGCAATAATCTACTATTTCTTTATGTGATCCATCCCTTTACCCACATCAAACTTGACGCTTTATAATATAGTTCCCAGTTAGACAGGCCAAATCTTCCTCTTACTCTGGCATCTTGCAACAGTTTAAGTTTTATTCTTGCTTTCTTTCCCTGACAGATATATTTCAACACTATTTTATTCAAGTCTTTCAAGTCATCTTTCCCTATCCTAATGGGAATTCTCTGGAATAAATATAATTTTTGAGGTAATATATTCATCTTAATCGTTCAAATTTTCCTTATTGACAACTGTAAGTTTTCCCATTCAGCCAAGTCTGTCGTAATCTGTTGTTTAAGTTTATAATAATTATCCTCTTTAAGTGTACTGCATCGTGCTGACAAATATAACCCTAAATATTTAACCTTATTTGTGACCTGGATCTTGAAAACCTCCGCTATTTCTTTCTTCTGTCTTATTAACATATACTTTGTCAGTATCTTAGTTTTATCTTTATTTATTTTCAAACCTGCTACTTTTCCACATGTCTCCAATTTTTCTATTAATTTAGATGCTGTTTCTAATGTATCCTCTAAAATAAAAACCAGGTCATCTGCAAATGCTTGTAACTTGTATTCTTCCTTTTTAATTTTCATTCCTTTTATATCTTTTTCTTCCTTAATATTCCTGTTCAGTACTTCTAATGTTAACACAAACAACAGAGACGACAGTGGACAACCTTGTCTAGTTCCTTTTCTTATGTCAAAAGACCCTGTAAATTCACCATTCATCATTACCTTTGCAGCTTGTTTATGATATATCGCTTCTATTCCTTGAATGAATTTCTTACCAAAGCCCATCTGTTCTAATTGCAATATTATAAATTCACAATTCATGTTATCAAAGACTTTCTGTGCATCTAGAAAAATCAAGGCCATTTGTTTTTCAAGATGTGCTTCATAATATTCCAACGTATCCAAAATTATTCTCACATTCTCTTTAATTTGTCTCTTTGGCAGAAACCCATTTTGATCCGTATGGATAAAGTAATTTAAAAATCTTTTAAGTCTTTCTGCCAATATTGAAGCAAAGATTTTAGAATCCAAATTTTGCAGGGATATAGGTCTATAGTTCTTGATTTCCTGTGGGTCGGCATCTCCCTTCAGCCCAAGTGTAATATACGCTTCTGTCCATGATTTGGGTCGCCTCTTCTTTCACATAACTTCATTCATCACTTCTAATAATTGAAGATTCAATAATTCTTACAGTATTTCATAAAATTCCACTTGAAGTCCGTCTGGTCCTGGCGCCTTTCCCATTATTTTGTCTTTTCAATGCTTCAGTCAACTCCATCATTGTTATCTTCCCATCTAACAAAGTTTCAATATCTTTGGGTATCTGGGGTAGATTTGCTTCTTGTAAGTATTGCTTAATACTTACTTCTTCTACCTTCTTTTGTTGATACAATTCCCCACTGTAGTCTTGTATAATTTTTTCTTCTCTTTATTACCGTAGCAAACTTGCCCTTGTTCATCTGTTACCTGCATTATTTTTCTTGATTCTCTCTCTTTTCTCAGTTTATATGCTAACCACCTGCCTGGTTTATTTGCATCTTCAAAGTAATTCTGTTTAGCACTTCTAATTTTTTGAGGTTATTCTTCTTTATCCATTAATCCCTTTTTATGTTTAATTGCATCCATTTTTATTTTAATGTCTCTTTTCTGTGGAAGCTTCTGTAACTGTTTTTCAAGTATCTTGTAGTCATCCTCCAATGTTTTGAAAGTTTTTCTCTGTTTTATATTTATTTTCCTTGTTTAGTCTATTATTAAGACTCTGGCATAGGCCTTCATTGCATCCCAAAGGTTCTGTAATGATTTGTCCTCTTTTTTATTTTCCATAAAAAAGGTTAGTTCTTTTTCCATTTTCTGTACAAAGTCTTTTTCATTTAAAATTGTATTATCTAGAGTCCATCTAGATCTTCTCTTTTGTCTTTTCCATGTGACTATTATTGGGTTGTAGTCTGCCCAAGTACTTGCTTCTATCTTAATTTCCTGTATATTGGGAATCAATTCCGTTGACATCCATATCATGTCTATTCTAGACCATGATGCATGCCTATTTGAATAAAATATGTATTGTTTATTTTTAGCATTTCTGTCCCTCCATGCTTCTTTTAGATTTATTTCTTCTGCCATTTGAAAAAAGGATTTTAGGAGTGTCTTTCTACTTCTCTTTATTGTTTTCTCCGCTTTATAATCCATTTTCTCCTCAATTATTCCATTGAAGTCTCCCATCATACATATATTAGTACAGTCCAACTCGATTATGTTCATATGTAATCTCTTGTAAAATTCTTCTTGGTTACAATTTGGAGCGTAGGTTGCTTTCAAAAGTATTTTTAAGTCATTGTCTATTATTTCTA